>VXAX01006445.1:0-24883 GCA_013399835.1 Leptocoma aspasia
GAAGGGAAGGGAAGGGAAGTCTGAAGAACAGACTGAGAAAGGAGCAGCATTTCAGAACAACAGTGTGAGCAATTGTGTGAAGTCAGGAGGAAGTTTGACCAAGTTCTGTTGTGTGAGGAAAACGAGAAGGTCTTGAGTTTGGGCTGTACAGCTTTTTATGGACTGTGCTTGAAAGTGGGAGGGGAATGAAATCAGCTCTAGGACCCATCACAAAAGTTTACACACTCTAGAAGTTTTATATTCTTGTAAGCTAAAGAGTGAAATCTTTCCATGAAAACATGTGGCTACTAATGTTCCCATCATTTATAAAATTGACTACTTCTCTAAGCTGAATACTGCCCGTCCTCTCAGATTTGTCACTTGTTCCCACTATCAGACTTCCACATTTTGCCTGAGCCTCCTCATTTTATCATACATCTTAGCCTCCTCTATATAGCAGTTCCTGCCTCACTTATTCTATAATGAGTACCTTGTGTTGTATGCACAGAGATCTTAGGGATTCCTCTAAACCCTTTGTGCACCTCTACAAAGAGTTTTAAGATGACTGTTTTCAAGAGGGAAAGCTTAACAGGAAGAAACTGAGCAGAGGCTTAGCTAGGTCTGTACAGTGTGTCTGCTCCTCTAGCTGGGGTTTCCCCCTGAGCAGGCAACTATCAAAACAGAGATTAGATACTACCTCCAGGGCCAGCTATTCACTCCTTCCCAGCAAACGACTTGTTGTTATTCCAAACCCAACCCACAAATTAGCAGATGAATGTGACACCAACGAAAATAAAACTAAGTTCCAATTTGTGTGTCTGAATTAAATATATTTATTATGTCTCCATGCACAAGGATAAGGTTTAAAAATTTTAAACAAATATCAAGATTCTCCAGTTTCAACAGATTTTGCTGCCTTTCCTGCAGATTTTGCTGCACTAGCTGCAAAGACAAGAACTGCAATTTCATCTTCCCTGGTTGAATCAGTTAATTACATATGTCCACCTAGTGCAGTTGGTAGGGCAGAGACCCCGTGGAACAAACAGTATTGGATAAAATAAGGACTGGGATAGCTAGCAAACTTTACCTTGATGCTCGTCTGGTGGGTGAACCTACATCCAGAATGTTCTTTTGACAGCCTTCAAACCCATTAGAAAATTGTGAGTATGCAGACTCTTCACTATTATCTTGCCAAAACTGCTTCTTCATCTGACATTCTATGCAAAATCAGAGTAGAAAACAAAAAACAAAAAAACAAAAAAAAAAAAAAAACAACCAAACAAAAAATCCTCAAACAAACAAACAAAAAAAGAAGACAGAAAAAGATCCTATCCACAGTCATTGAACTAGTGCATCCTGCTGCTTCATTGTGAAACAACCTGCTGAAATCTCTGGATGGTGTTCTCTTTCCACTAGGGTATTGTGAAAGATGGAAGTAAGTCTTCAAGTCCACTTTTCCCATTTCCAGCAGCACTTTACCTGGGAAAGCCTGACTAGAAGCTGAATTAAGACTCCAGCATTTTTTGTCAAGTGTTAATGATGGCAGCTGTATTAAACTGGCTACCTGTACTGCCAGAAACATGCTGGCAGTAACTCCCACTTAATGCAGTCAGAAGAAAACAATAATGAGTTCAGTCAAGGCAATTATTTTAAACAAACACATGCATTCACCATGCTGCACTGGCTTCCACATTTTGGCTCATGATGGCGACAGAGAAGGGTGTGATATTTGCACCTGACTTTCTCTTTGCCATTTCCTGCTCAGCTCCTGCTTTGATCTCTGTCTCAGAATATAATTATGAAGTCTGAATCAGAACCAGGCTCTCATTTCTGCTGCTCCAACTTGCCTTCCTCTCTAGCGCTTAAGGAAGACACTGTGATTTGCAAATGCTTGCCTTTTATTTTTAGTCCAATAAAATGGACCACCTACAAATTCAGGTTACTTTTTTCTTTTTATTACCTTCTTTTCATAATGTAGCCAGCTTATCCCAGAAGTACCCAGTGAGTGCATATAAAACATAATTAATCCTCTGAAAGGAATGTACCTTCTTTGCCTGAAACCATTCTGCCAAACCCTTAGGTGGTATATGCTGGCAGAGCTCCACTGAAATCAGCACAGCTATCTTCACTTACAACAGTCGTATGTTTGGTCCAATCTTTTTTTTCCCAGTGATAAGTGCATTCTGAGCAGGATCTCCAACATTAAAAGAATTGGTTCTTGATTACCAGTGGGGGGCAGTTAGCATAGCTCTGTTAGCTTAAATTATGATGCCCTGATTTACAGGTTGTACACACACATACACCCCCACACCCACACACACCCACCACCAAACATTGTCTCAATATTTGACATTTAAAAATATACTAACGACAGAAATGTTCACATAGCAAAGATATTTTTCTCAGACTGCACTAATGTCTGGAGACCAGGACCTTGAAGTCTCATGTCCTACACACCATGCTCTATGTAAGTGGTTTTGTAATCACATTAGGTTACATTGTTTTATTTAATTATGATAACCAGTTCCTGTATGCTAAAAAGAGGGTAAACCTGAAAAATTACCAACCAAACCCCAAAGGAGCTGTTTCTTTTAGATGGAGTTCTTGGTAAAATTATGACGTTGTTCAAAAATGTAAAATTTTGTTCAATCAGGATCAAGAATAATAAGAAATCTTATGTTAATCAGGATATGTATATTTATACTTATGTACACAGACATATACACCATCATCAGCTCTCATACTGATTCTTCTTCTAAGCTTTTCACTAGCCTAGGTGCATTGTAAAAGAAAGATAAGCAAGAACAGAATCATATTCCACATCTAACTTTAGATCTTCCATTTTGTAAAAAGTATTGCAATGTTTGCCCCAGACAAACTTTTGCTGACAAAGAGAGTAGAGTTTCATCTGTTATTAACCAGAGCATTCTAATGTAGCCAATTTCATGTTACCATCACAATCATCATACCTCAGTTGCTTGTGCCTGTATAGTAACAGTAGTAGTCTTGTGGGAGTGGTAAAACTGTAAAACAAGAACATTAAATACATGCATAAAAAGGATGAGCCAACAGTTTACAGCTTCTACATTAGTGTCCTCCTTATGTTTCCTTTATTTTTTTATTAGAAAGTGACAAGCTAAAATACCCAGCAAATGCCTGCCATTGCTGGTCTTTGAGCCAGAGCAAATTAAATTTAGCTAATCCTCAGTCCTTCCTATTGCAGAGAAAGGTGAGGTCTGGGAGGACTAAACCAAACACTTATTTTTCTTCTGTAGTTTTAGAAAAACTCTACAGATGCTAGAAGACCAGGCATAAATCTGGTGTCAAGCAGTCCCCCAAAATCATTGCCTTCAGCAGAGTTGCACAACTTTTACAATGACACAAGTGATGATCATCTTGAACCTGTCCTAATTTATGTACAGATTAGATTATATTTTCAATATCACCAGGATAAATTTGCTATTCTTAAACATTGTCTGGACTAACTCTCTCCTGTTATCCTTACTTTCTGTTGCTGTAGCTCCACTGGCCTTTTAAAGACAGAACTCTTCATTAAACAGTGAAGCACAGAGTTAAAGGAAAAGCATTTCCATCTCGTTTCTCTGAAGTGTCTGACTTTGAAGTTTTGTAGTGCAAAAGATACAGTTCAGACTGGAGTCAAACACTCACCACAGGAACTACTGTTCTTACAATAGCAGAGGGTGTGTTTCAATGGAGATTTGCTGAATATACAGACTTTTTGAACACAGTCAATATACGGTGTTCTGTTAACAAGTTGATCTCTTCCTGGAGTCATCCTTTAGATCCTTTATTACAGGAACTAGTGCAAAAGAGTTTGACTGAAACAGAGTAATTCCTTTGACAGATGTGATAACAATAACTATATTTTCCTTTTTGATACAAGGTTTTTGGTTTCACTTCACATATCTGTATTAAGGGAATTTTTGACGGGCATTTTATCCTACTACTTGATCTTAAGTTGGGATAATTTTGTAACCAGTAGTATTGCAATCTGACAGAAATAGCAGAGAAAAGCTGAGAAATAATAAGGCAAGTTTCTGTAGAAATAGAAGATATAGAAATGTATCATAGAAGTTTCTTAAGTACTTAGTAACTCTTACAACAGGATGCAAACCACACTGGAAGCTGCCTAATTTTTATGCTCTAAACTGTTAGTCTGTTAAATTTTCCTAATGAGGTGTGATACAGAGAAGTTCTGGCCACGTTTCCACAGATATGTCCTTAGAGAAATGTCTCTATTCACTGAACCTGTAGGGAATATTTTAATAATAATATTTTAATAAGACAGCCTCCCCCTCTAGCATGATCTATCAGTAAATGACAATGTGATGTTAGTGTTGTTTCTCACAACACAGATAATTTGGAATTTCTGTAGAAAAGCAAATTCACATTCCTAACCTTTCTTTAATCCTTCTGTCCCTTCTTAAAGAGGCCATGTCCACTTTTTAGCCATTTTTCATCTCAAATCCACTCCAAATAAAAAATACTTGGGAAAAAAGGCCGTCTATTTTTTCATACAGTTTTAGTAATTCTTAACAGGTAAAGCAGTATATTGACTGTAGTACATATAATGTATATCTCATTTCACTGTCAGTTGGATAATTTCTGTCTGTAAGGGAAAGAGTCTGAAATTGCCAAACTAACTTAGTTTTACAATGGACACGTGCATGCACTCGTACACTCACTCATTTCTCCATATAAATGTATACATATCCAGAGACATATCCTTTTTCCATTCACAGTTCCATATTAAAACTTAGAATATTTGAACAGTCAAGACAGGACAGAATAACTCAGTCATTGATAGGCCAAGACACAAAATGGCTGGCCCAAACTCATTCAGCAGTGCTCTTCAAGTTCTTTTGGACTAGTCTGTATCACTTCAGTTTTCTTCATTTGAAAGTAAACACCTTCCTCTAATTTTATTTTGCTAGAAGAGGTGGGGTCTTTTGGAAAACTGGAGACAACAGCCACCAAATGAACAAGCAAACTGTAGCTATAAAGAAAAATTCGAGCAATGACAACCACTCCTTAGGAAAACACACAGTTGCTACCCATTAGTACAGCAGAGGAAAACTGACTGTATGAAAGTAACACCCTTAAGATGCTGCAAGAATAGCCAAAAATGGAAATAACGCATACTTACCATAGTAGCACCAGGAGTCAAAGAACCAAAAAATCAGAAATAAAAAAAGAAAAAAAAAAGGAAAAAACAAGTCTAAGAACTACCACTCACAACACAGAGTTTATTTTTTTTTTTCTTGTTCATTCCTGCCTCAGCTGTCAGAGGCTATTTCTGCTTCTGCAAGGTTTCCTCCCAGCACATGAGGAGTCAGTCACATGTGTATACCCAGTAATGAATTATATTTTGGGTGAAGAAGTCTCCAGTATGATGGAGAAAAATACACTCAAAAGATATTACTGTGAATTATTCAAAGTTTTGTAGCATTTTAGAAAACTACCTATCCAAATCTTAAACATTTATACCCTGCAAGTTCAGTCATTATCTTTCTCTTTGAGAAGGACCATATGTAGATCTCACAACAGTGGCTCTGAAAGCATGGGACCCAATATATATCCTTTCAGTTCTTCATATTCCTATAGAGTGAAAAGTGAAAAAGGAATCTTTCTCTGTGACGATGATGCTGACGATTATGCTGATAACAATTTAGTATCTATTTTCATTCTTTCTATGTCTCCAAAGAAAGCAGAAATTATTTGTTTTCCCTCTGCTGCACTGCTCATTTTCTTGAAAACAATTTGTTGTGGAGAGTTTAATTCTACATGTTTTTTTTCTTGGGAAGTATGTTTTATTAGACAAGAGTGTTAGACAACTGTGTGTCATTAAATTTCACCTCACTTTTCATAAGTGCTTTCATATGCATCCGTTTTGGTTTGTGCTGAAAGAAATAATGAAAAATAGAAATAATGAAAAATAGAAAAAATGAAGCTGAAGAGTCAAAATTTGTCAAGCAGAATCAAAGTACTGTATTATTTTTAAATGCATATTTGTTTTCAATATACAGTTCCCTGTATATTAGCTCTGTGTGTACACATACACATGGATATGAACTTTTTTGCTAAAATAAAGTATTACATTATAACAAAGAACAACACCTGCCTTAACAGACAGGCACCTGCTGGTAACGTTTTGATATAGATAAATATATCCTTCCTCCTTTGGTGATATAAAAGAACGAAATATAAATTAGGAATGGTCTTTAGCTGACGGCAATTGCCAAAAATACTATTATTATCCTATCCTAGCCCATCATTTTGAAATTGATAGATTAGGAAAAAATCACAGGACAATATTAGTCTAAATACTGATGTCCTGACGCACAATTGCTCCGTAAATGAGATTAAGGGATTCTGTGCTCTGGCTTGTAGACACTTAATTTATGATTAGATGACTGGAAGAAACTGTTATGTTCAGAACAGTTAACTGGAAGAAACTGTCAGAGTGTTGATGTTTTCCAGGGACTGCGGCTCCACAATGCCCGTTAATTCTATTTGGTTTTGTGAGAAAACAAATGGGTTGTGTGTACTTCTCTGGGGAATTATGAGGTTTCCTTGCTATTTTGCAACTTTTCTTACAAAATTCACTGACATATAAATTATACTGGCATATAAAAGGCATAAACAGGGCCTGATTTCATATGGTGACAAAGGTATCCAGTAGCCCTGAAAGTGAAGCTTGCTGACTTCTCCAGCTTGGAAGTCAGAAGAAAACTAGAGGAAAGAAAGAGGTCTCTGTTTAAAAGAGAAAACACATGTCAATTCTTATTTCTCCATCTTCTTGACAACAGGCCCAAAACAGCCTTACAAATTCTTCATCCATTTCTGAGAAAAGCTTTTGAAATATCTGTCATCACACTAAAGGCACCTTATTGCCTGAACACAGATTTATAAAACACTGAAATGGTATTCATCAAATAAGCTGCCAAAAAAAAAAGAAGAATGTAAGTCATCAAAACTAATGGAGACCCCAAGTATAATAATTCTGATCTGCAACTGAGGGCCTGAAGTTACAACCCAGGAGATCTAAATAACAAAGACTCAACTTTCTCTGTGGGGCGTAGATACCTTTGATGCCAAAAACTAGATGTTCATTACAAGCTAGCATACCTTTTCTGCCCTGCCTTCTTTAGCAATTTAAAAAGAATCTGGCTTCAAGTTTGTCACTTTCTACTGCCAGGGATATATACCAAATGTGATATGGTCTTATGTCCTAGAACATAAGACCCATGGCAGGTATTGACATGGAATTGCTTCTGTGAGAACACTTATACTTGGGGATATTGCAGTAATTATCCATTCCCAGCCACCCCACAAGGGAGCAGCTAAACCGGAAGGTGAGGAGCAAAAGTCGTGTTGTCCATCTCCCTTTCGCTAGAAGGAGGCAAACATAGAGAAGCACTGCTCCTCTCTTGGAGCACCCTTTGGCTATCAGCCACTCTCCTACCAAAGTGAGCTACAACGTATAAAGACTCCACTCACTGCTTCACATATTTTTTTCTACTATTCCAGTACACTTTAAAAAAAAAGCCAACCCTTACATACTTGCTTGCTTCCGATAGTGATTCCAATAGTTACAGGTGCTGCAAAAGTGTGTGCTCTCTATTACAATTACCTTGACCTCAAGAAAGCTAAGAAAATAGCAAAGGATTTTGTTCTCCACTGAAGACTGTATGATACTCGGGATGTTTCTCATTTAAGAAAAGGTACATGTCTTAAAGCATGTCAGCAGCTGGAAAGATCTGCACCTACAAAAAGTTATATTTAGAAAGTGATGGATTTGCTTGTAAAGGAATCACTTAGGGAGAGGCTCAGTGTAGCTTTGAGCTAAACCAGAGGATGAATTAGTTTTGTAACAACAAGACCTACAAGAGGGTTTAGTATGAAATATTAAACATTTCTCCATTAAAATCCTGAATGGAAATCCGTGTATGATGGATTGATTGAAGTAAATAATGATTCATCGGGCCATGAGCAAGATTTTAATTTGTGTTTCAGTCTGGAAAGACACCTTGCTGCTTATGTTAGTTCCTGGAGTCTGACACAGCACTGCTGAGCACATAGGTGGGCATCACCCTATGCTCAAAGTGGCACACCTAGCCCTTGAAGCACTGGAGGAGAGGAACCCTTTTCTGACCATGGATGGCAGTTTTTTGGTGAATTCTTCACCTTTTTGAGAGACTTTTTAAGACCTGGAAAGACCAGAGCATGCCAACACCTTTTTTACTTTCCAGAAAGAAACTATGGCAAACTAGTCAAGAAAACCTTATGGGAAGTTTCCTTTGTAAAAGTTTGTGAAACCATTGCTTCATTTGTCATAGCATTCTAAAGGTTATTAGCAACAGCTTTCAAAAATCAACTCAGATTTCTTTAAAAAGAGGCTGATGTGACAACATTGTCAGCAACTACTAGCTCCTGTAGAGAACTTTGAAGGCCAAAGGGAATGGAGTCTTCTTAAGTGAAAAGGCCTTGAGAGATCAAATCTTAGAGTATTTTAATGGAAACTGGGTGTCTAGGTCACACAATTTGCATCAGAAAAGCCCAGCTTCTGGTCGTTTTGTGCCTGCAAACTGTTCCAAGTCCCTTCCTCCCTAAATCCTATTAGCTCTACAGTTTTCAGGATCTCTTCCAGATAAATCAGTTTTTAGCTGATCAGCATTCCTCTATTAATAGTTTCCAGACCCATGCTGTAAGAGTACAAAAATTCTGAGCAACTCAAACCGGAAAACTTGTAATGAGTTTTGTTTTGTAAGAGATGGCAAAATGGCAGATGCATTAAAATGAGTAGCAGAAAAGTCGGTCTGAGCAGCAAGAAAAGTCTCATATCTTTAAATTGTTTTTATTCAGTGTAAATTGAGATGTTCCCACTGATTCACCTGGATCTAGGCTCACCAAAACTAGCCCTCTTGTTACCAGGAATTCTGGTTCTGGCTGCTTTTTGCCCATTTTTTCTAGCACAAGTAGCTGACTTCAGTTGATGCAGCTCAAGTTGCCACTGATGTGAAATCCTTTGTTATATATCTCACTTTCTCAGTTACATCCATCAGGTAAAAATGTTTATGGTAGTTACCAATAATTTAGAGAACTAGTCTTTCCCTTTTGTTTCTCCAAAGGGCTGCATACACTATAGGTGAGTTTCAGCTCTTGTGGTGGGCCAGCAGTAATGGAAATAATGTTGAATCACTGTGTGGGTAACACATGGGTAACTAATAGGCTAAAATAACCACAGTTGTGTCGTCTGGCTTATACGAGATGGATGAAATATTTTCTTGAGTTGGTGTTTATTTCACATTTTTTTCCAAAGAATATATTTGTTAAGATAAAGACTGAGACAATCCTTAAAGTATTTCAGGCTTCAGTTTACCAAAATGCCCACCCATCATAATAGCCTACCACTGTTGTCAAATGAAGTGTCTAGACTTCTTCTCCTGCTTATCCTCCAAGCTCACATCTGGTACCAGATCCCATTGGAGAGTGGAGAGTGACTGAGCTGGCAGAAGGTACACAGCTAGAGTGTGACACTTGCAGGGAAAAATGTAAGAAGGAAGGACACCACTGACGTGCCCCTTTCTCAACAGCAAAATGGTAGATTGACTCATCCCATTTGAAACTGAGCTCTCTCTAGTTCTGTCACTTCTCCCACATTTCTTTGCTGGTGCAATGTTGTGAGCCAGGTGACAGAAGTATCCCCAGACTTTATGGGACTGTGCTTGGTATGAACCATAGAGTCCTAAGCTCCTAGAACATCAGCTAGAAGGAACGTCAAGGCTCATCTAGTCCAACCTTTCTTGGCAAAAGCACAGTCCAGACAAGATGGGCCAGCACTCTGTCCAGCTAAACCTTAAAAGTTTCCAGTGTTGGAGCTAGGGAGGTTATGCCAATGGCTAATTGTTCTCATTATGAAAACTTTTCCTCTTGTGCCTAATTGGGATTTCCCAAGGAGAAACTTGAACCCATTGCCCCATATATTTTCTATGCAACTCCTTGTAAAAAGGAAGTCTTCATTTTCTTTATAGCCACCCTTCAAGTACTGAAACATGGTGATAAGGACTCCTCTACATCTTTCCTCACATGGCAGGCTTTCCTGTCCTCTGATCGTCTTTGTGGACATTCTCTGGACCCCATCTAGCCTGTCCATATCTTTTCTGTATAGCAGAGACCAAAACTGGACACAGTATTACAGGTGTGGCCTGAAAAGTGTTGACAACAGTGAGTTCTTCATGTCTGCTGGTGATGCTCCTGTTGATACAGCCCAGGATTTCACTGTCTTTGCTGCAGCAGCACACTGCTCATTCATCTTGAGCTCAATGTCCACCAGGACCCCTAGGTCCCTTTCCATGGAGCTGCTCTCCAGCCAGATAAATCCTGGCTTGTGCTGCACTCCTGTATTATGTTTTCCCAGATGCATAACTTCACATTTGACCTAGTTGAATTTCATGTGGTTCACTCTTCCTGCCTATCCAGGTCCTACTGCAGAGTGGCGGTCCCTTTCATAGCATCCACCCCCTCCCCCGCCCTTAGTTTAATATCCTCAGCAAACTTCACCAGGGTAGATTTGATGACATCGTTTACATAATTTATGAAGATATGAAACAGTGTTGCACCCAAATCAATCCCTGGGGAACCCCAGCTGTGCCAAGTTGCTGGTTGGAAAATTTACCATCCCGCTCTGGGTGCCTCCTTTCAGCCAGTTCCTCACCTCATGGACCACTTGTCCAGACCACAGTGGATCAGTTTCCATAGCCAGAGGCTGTGGGAAACCATATCAAAAGTCTTGGAGAAATAGGAGTAGAGAATGTCCACAGCTGGCCCTCCATCAACCAAGCAGGTTAATTAGTCATAGAAGGCACTCAGTCTTATCAAGCATGATTTGCCCTTGGTCAATCCATGCTGGCTTCCCCCAATCATGTGATTCATTTGACTTGTGATGGGTCCCAGGAGGATTCATTATGTAACTTTTCCAGGGGATGAGGTAAGACTGATGGGCCTATAATTTCTTGGGTCCTCCTTTAAGCCCTTCTTACAGATGGGGGTGGAATTAGATGTCTTCCAGTCTTATGGACATCTTCCAGCCTCCACAACTTCTCAAATATCATGGAAAGCAGCATCATAATGACACTAGCCAGGTCTCCAACACTTTTGCATAGATATGGCCAGGCCTTATGAATTTGTAGGGGCCAAGCTTCTGCAAAAGTTCATATCCCAGCACTCCTTAACTGATGGTGGGTCTGTGTTTTTATCAGCCTGGGCGTGTGTTCCCAAGGTCTGGGGCCCAACTGTGCTGGTGACGACATTGTTAAAGGAACTTTTGAGAACTGCCTTTTCAGTGTTGTTGATGACTAATTCTCCTCTCATGTCTGAGAGGGCCAATATTTTCTTTCTGTTTCTGCTTGCTGTTTACATACCTTGTGTACCCAAAGAACCCTTTCTTACAGTTTTTGACATGTCTGGCCAAATTTAAGTAGCCAATTTTTTGCTTTTCTATCTCCATTTCTGCATGTCATGGCAATGCCTCTGTAGTTCTCTTGGTACTTGTACTCTCTTCCTTCTTTGGTAGGCTTCTCCTTTGGTTTTGAACAGACTCAAAAATCTCACAGTTTAGCAAAGGGTGTCTCCTATTCCAACTGTTTCCCTTAGCTTTAAAGGAGAAAGTACTGCCAAGTAGATTGTATAGAAGACAATATCAGAACTACTGTGATTTGAACAGCTCTGAGAGCTTATCTAACCCTGAGGCATGGATTTTATTAGCATGGATTTCATTAGTGAATCTTCATCATTTAATTAACAGTGCCAGGAAACTGTTCAGCCCAGTAAAATAATGTCTCACTACTTCAACACGGTCCCTGGTTCATGGCAAACATTGCTTTCTCAGGTGGTTACCAGGAAGGCTTCAGGAGCTACCACAAGCTGACTCACTCTGTCTTGGAGGTTGGGTGAATTCAGTACTATGGATGTGATTTAGCCTGAGAGACAAATTTAGCATTGTATAATTATTTATATATTATTGTCTACATGCCTTATATGAATAAATTTCACTATATGCTCCATCTATTCCAGGGTTTGCTGTTGCCTTTGATGTTACTAGTATTGTAAATCCTGAGTGATGCTCAAGACACATCTACTGGCTTTCTCCTTGAAGTCAGAGGTTTGTCTGTTTGCTTTTGTTCAGCCTCTGCTGACTTGAGCATTAAGCAGAAACTAAGGGGGAATTGCTCAAAATCTTTGCAGTTTACTCAAAACACCCTGACTTGGAAGCATGGTCTGACCTCCGCTTGGGTCTGAACTTTTATTTCCTTGAGGAGCTGATGGTCCACCCAGCCTTCCCACTTCCACCCTACTCCTGGAGTTTTCCATCCAGTAGAGTTGATGCCATGGAAGGGCTGCAAATTTTCAGCACTTCTCCTCCAATCCACTCACATTCTACTTCTGCTTTGCTACTGAAACAAAAAGGGAAGGTGTCAAGGAAGAGAAAACAAATGCCCAAAGAAGACATCTGTGTTGGCAACAAAATAAAAAAGCTGAGTAGTCTTTAATCAGAGGTTCTATCTAAAGTATGTGTCAGGTGAAATATATTTGCCCAACATAAAACCAGCTACACTAATATTTTGACAAAGGAAAAGAAATGACTTCTGGGTGATGGTTCTGTGGTCTAAATTTCTAAATACATGTGAGCAATCTGTATCTTCAAAGTTGTGTTTTACATCATAGAACACTTATTTAAGTAAACAAAAATATATCTCTAAGGCGATTTGCTCTTTATTTCTGCTGTCACATACATAGCAAGCAATGTCGAAGAGCTTCACAGGGGGGAGAAGTTTATTGTCCATTTATTTTGAGTTTCCTCTAAATTAAGGTATCTTAGTCTTAAGCATCTAAAGAATGAGGATTAGTGACCCTGAGCATATTGATGCAATGCAAATTAGTATAGTAAAATCTATGCTTATCAAAATAACATAAAAAGTAACATAATTTCAATAGCAGGTGTCTGCTTTTAAGTAGGGCTGTTAAAGAATTCTTTCACAGCTATAATTAATGTGTAAATGCTTTATTTGTACAAGCTAGATCTGTCCAGTTACCAGACACAGACTATTTTTTTTGTATACTTTGCTCTCATGACAATATTTATACAGAAAACAATTATAGTATCAACCTACACTCCAATCAAATTGTGTCTGCCATGCCACACAAAAACAAATGGAAACCCATATTCAACACTCCTAGCAGAGGGCAAGGACTTAAGTGACTTATTCTTCGACATTAATCGGATAATTTGTGTGCTTTGTAACAAACACCAACTTTGAGAGGGATACCGTGAATGGAAAGTTTGTGGAGATGGATGTTAACGTCATCAGAGATCCCTGCTTGCAGATAAATATTTCTAAAGATGGAATTAGATCATGAAAAACCTGACTTTGTCCATCATTTTCTAAACAAAAAACATTAACAAATCAAAATCAAAACTCATAAAGTTTAAAGCTAGAAAGTTCTGAGCCTCATAAGACCCAGTGTTGACCCATGAGATTCCATGGCAAAATTTTTATCCACCTCTGCAGGGCAGTATCAAGGCTTAAATGCTAACTGACCTTTACCTCCTTATATTTCAATAAATTATTCTGCACCTTGGAGAATGTAAAAACCACTTAGCTGAGTTTTCCAGACCAGAAGAATTTTTGTCAAAAATGTGAATATGTATGGAACATTACAGGGCAGTAACACACTGGAATGGAGGAGGCATTGGAACCTGCTGCCCAGAGAAGTTGTGTATGTCCTATCCCCAGAAGTGTTCAAAGCTGCAAGTGTTAAATTAGGCAAGGCAGTTAAGTTTTAACAGCACTCCACTCACACTCAGAGTAATTTTACATTCTTTATTACTCTTAAAGGCTCTTCCATGGAAAGTTCTGAAAATCTGGGGACTTCCTATTGGTGCTCCTTTTCTGTTTCTAGAAAGACATTTGCATGTTTCCCCCTGCACATTTTAAATGTTATAGTTTCCTGTTACAGAACCATAGAATGGTTTGGGTTGGAAGGTGCCTTAAAGTTCTAACCCTCCCTGCCATGGGCAGGGATACCTTTCACTAGGCCAGGTTTCTCAACCTGACATCCAACCTGGCCTTGAGCACTGGTGGAAATGCAGTAGCCACAGCTTCTAAAGGCAAACAGTTCAAGTGCCTCACCACCCTCACAGTAAAGAATTTATTCCTCATATCTTATTAAAATCTACCCTCTTTCAGTTTAAAGCTTTTCTCCCTTAACCTATCTCTGTATGCCCTTGTCAAAAGGTCCGGCTTTCTTGTAGAGCCCCTTCAGATACTGGAAGGCTGCTCTAAGGTCTCTCTGGAGCCTTCTTTCCTCCAGGCTGAACATCCCCAACTCTCTCAGTCTCTCTTCATAGAAGAGGTGCTTCAACCCTCTGACCATCTTCATGGCCCTCCACTGGCCTCACTCCACAGGTTCACTGCAGTCAGGTTAGATTTCTCCCCCAAACAATTCAGAAATTCCCTTTTGACAGCAGGACTTTGTACCAACAAGCCTAATTTCCCTCCCTCCCCTGCTCAATTCCAAGGACCTTAATGCTAAATGTAAAATAAGCCACAGCAGGTCCATGTTGGGTCCACTAGCTGAGCCACCAGACTAGAAACCTTTCAGCCGCTTGGGTGGTGAATGCCTTGGTGTAACCCATGTGGCTCAGTTTTGCTATTTTTCCCTGAAATCTTAACTCTTTTAGGAATAATAATTTTCATAGAGTTCCTCCAAAGTGAGGGCTCAGAAGGGGCATAAAATTAAATATTAGGCGGGGAAAATGTCAAAAGTATGAGGCCAGTTATAGGCACCTCTGGGGCTTGAACCCTCAGATCAGCAGTCAAAACATACTCGAGGAGTTTGTCAGCCTCCAGACAGCCTCTGTACTTGAAAGGTGGGGGCAGGCTGTTCAAGGAAATCCTTCTTCAAGTATCAATAAATATAACACCATAAACCATCCTGGCATCAATCTGAAGCAAGTCAAATACCAGGACCCTCTGGATAAGAATGCTGTTTTTAAAAAAACTTAGTAGAAGAAATTTTAAAATAAAGAATGTTAATAAGAGAGCTACAGAAGAGAGAGATATCTGCTGTAATACTGACTGGTCTGTGTGTTTTGTGAGTCAATGTTATGTACTTGATCACAAAATTTACTGTTTCCTGCAATATTATGCACTTGATATTACATTTTATTTCAAAGGCTTTAGGTTTTGAACTGTAATTTCTAATAAAGAGCTCAGTCATGTATGAAAGACAGCCTTCTTCTTAAAAACTAATGATAAATCTTTATTATCGATATCATTCTTATTAAGATCGATGATAATTTTACCAGAAGCATAAAACTAACATGTTCATTCTACAGTTTCAAACTTCCTTTTGCTCTTCTGGATCATAAATCTCATTTGTTCCCTCCTTGTGTGCTGAAGTCATTGAAAATGATGCAAAGTACTTTTATATTACCACTCCAAAACTTCTTGTGCACTGAAAGATAAGAATATAAGACAGGTTGAAACTTAAGTGAAGTAGCAGTTATGATTATAGTTTGAGTCCTGTTTCTCACTTTTCATTAAATACAATAAAATAATTTGAATGTACCATCAGAATAATAATTTGCTCTATCTGGATGTAAAAGAAATCCACAGACAGTTGTCAATTTAGGTGTCACTTTTCACATAGTATTTAGAATCACAGGATCGTTTAGGTTGGAAAAGAGATCATAGGATCCAATCTTTGTCCAATCACCACCTTGTCAACTATACCCTGGAACTAAGTGTCACATCCAGTGGCTTCTTGAACACCTCCAGAGACAATGACTTCACCACCTCCCTGGGCAGACCATTCAATGCTTAACCATCCCTTCAGTGAAAAAATTTATCCTGGTGTCCAACCTGAACACCCCTAGTAAAGCCTGAAGCCACTTCCCCTTGTCTTGTCACCCGTTTTATGGGAGAAGAGGCTGACACCCACCCTGCTACTACCTCCTTTCAGGCAGTTGTAGACAGTGATGAGGTCCCCCTGAGCCTCCTTTTTTTCCAGGCTAATCTAGCCCAGCTTCCTCATGCATTCTGTGTACTATTCTCTAGATCCTTCTCCAGCTTCATTGCCCTGTTAGGTACAATTGTTAGGTATGTATGCCATGCAGCTACACAAACATGCACAGAAGCTCACTTGCAAGCACCTTGCACGTATCCTCAAGAAACCCAAAGATCATATGGTTGTATTTGGCTACTACTTGATGTGAAAAATGTATGTAAACTATGATGAAAAGCAGGGAAATATTTAAATTACACCCAAGCAGCGCAAATCTGTAATGCTTGAAATTTGTCATTGTTCATCAAGGTAGATCTGATAGCTGCATGAAGCAGTATTTTCTTTTCTTTTCTCAGTCTCTTTGATTCAGAGTATGAACACAGAATGAAAGACTCCATTATTAATCCTAGAAGTCAAATCCAGAAGCTACGAAAGCTTATATATTCACATCAAATAGTATATAATTTGTGCTTTTATATCTTGACTGGGGACAATGATATACACAATGTCTGTGCTGTTGTGAATAAAGTTAGGCCACGCAATCTGTTTGGATTGAAAACTGCTGGTTTACCTTGTTTTAATTTTTACCTTTTTTTTCCCCTGTATGTGCATGAAGAATTCTTTCTTTTAAAAAATACTATTATTCAAGTGCATGCTGAAATTGAATCATGCTATTCTTACATAATTTTTCATTGGATTGTTGCGAGCTGTAAAGAAATCCAATTAAATTTCCCTTGCAGGCACAGGGCCTCATTCAGGATGCGTTTATAAAGCTGGCTTGTTGAATTGTATGGCATGCCTATGAATTGAGAACCACCGGGACCCTGTCCCATTCCTTGTCCTGTGTGACATGATGGAGAGAGAGAGACAGTCTGCTAACAATATTTCAAACAGCTGTATTATCAGAAAACATAAGGGCTTTGCCATCATTTCTGCTGCCATGGTTTAGAATATGCATGTGAGAGTGTATTTGCAGAACAGTTTCTAGCCCTGTGTGGTTCACACATTACCCTCTGCATCTGATATTCAACTTCTTTAGGCTAAGGATGTGTGATTTGATGTTTTACTCAAATGCTGAAGATGATGTACATATTCTCTGTTGAAGACAAGGTTAGCAGAAGCAATTTTTAAAATGGTATTCTAGTTTCCCAAGCTGCACACATGTAGTGCACTCTTTTCTTATCTCAAGGAAGCTGACTGCAAAATTTTTGGAGTTAGATTACACAGCAGTGTGACTGCTGCACTATTTGTCTGTGTGCCTTGCTTCTGATTTAAACATCATTGAATGATCCCAATGATCAGCAGGCTCACTCTGGCCAGCTTCAACAGGAAAGGCAAGGCTTACCTTCATCCACGGACACACATCGTGGAAACATACAGAGCCACCTTGATTTACTATCACACTTCGCGTCCAGTAGTTTTAACAACTGTGTATCTTGCATGTGAAGGACACTCCAGGTTGAACAATAAGACTGCCTTGGCTTGATCAATCTGCTTCTCATTGCTGAGAAAGAAGGGGCAAACCTTTTTCTGCAGGCTCCAGGCACTTTCCATACAGGAGATTACTTGTTGTAAGGAGCAGAAGTATTTATTTACCCAGTAACTGCAACTGCCTCCTTTCACCTCCTCAGACTTCTGTATCCTGGAGCTGGAAATAAGCTATAAGATGTGGAATGCAAAGATGATAAAGATCAACCACTATATCTTCCTGTTAATGTGGAATTGATTTCCGTGCTATATTTCCTGATGTTTCTCCAACCTACTTTAAATGTTCCCAAGTGTTCTTTTCCCTTGAGAAATTATTGGACTGTCTAATGTTATGATGATGATGGGCGAAGTGTAGTCCAGATCTAGTTCAAGAACTGAGACAAAGATGTATGCAAATAGTCTTACTGCCTGGGATTTTCTTCTGATAGTCAATCTAAATTTTTCTTCTTTTAATTTCTTCTCATTATTGCTCTGGTTATACCCCTGTAACTAAGCTAAATAATTAATTGTCATTTTCATTTACTTCATTGGGAGCCATTCACACATATCAGAGGACAAATTTTAGCCCTTAATAAAGAAATGAACTATTGTCTCACCAAGCAGATACTAAAAATGCTGGCTTACACCTGGTCACACAAGAGAATTGAGACCTAACTGTTTACACAGGTCATTTGTCCTTAGAGTCCCCTGCAAGGGTGGTATTCTATAGATTCTTTATAAACTCAGCCCAGAAAAATGATGCAAATTAAGTCAGGGTGTTCACCTCAAAGTCATATTCACACATTTTTGCATTTCTTTAGCACAACATGAGTTAAATGTCATTTGTAGAATGGTTAGTGTGGATGTGGTTTTTCATTTTCTAGAAGCATGATACCCAGATATCCTCTTGACCATCTGCTACATTATTTTCTAACATAGAAGCCTATCCCTCCTATCTAAGTCAGGAATGGGCTGAAAAAATTCATTTGCAGCAAGTTTTTTACAGTAGATTGATCTTAAAAGGATACTCATTGGAATCCTTTTTGGTATTGGCTGTATCAAATAATTAACTGTTATTCAACAAATCATGAGAAGCACTGCTTACAGATAGGGATTACGGGATGAGTGACAAAGATAGAAAAATAGATAAGACAACACAGTGTTGAATTGAGTAATGCAAGTTGACTGGTAACAAGAAAAAGGAGAGAATGTTTGTCACTTTTTAAATGGAAAATCTCAGGCAGTCATGTAACCAGAAGTTATTTCAGACTCAAATAGACTGTAGTCTGTTTTAGCCACTGTTCTGTCAGAAAAATGCAAATAGAAACAATCTGGACTCAGTACATAAGAACAGAAAGTGTCCTTGAAAATGGTATAGTCATTAAACGGGTCAAATGTCACTGAGAAAGCTATGTTTATATTTAGTGTACATTTCCATGGGCAGAGGAAAATACTTCCTTGGAAGGAATATAACCAAGGACAAACATGACTCATAGCAGACTTTAATAATGTCTGAGATGAAGGGCTTGCTTTTTTTTCATTCTCAAAGGATGAATTTAATGCAATCCTGGGCTGCTCACTGACTCGCTGGGCAGTGTGTAGTAGGGGGACTGTTAGGGACAGAGTGGGAAGCAGCACATCTCCACCAGCTGAACGTGGTTCTGGGGACTTGGCCTTCTTCAGACCCTGCATACACTGCTGCTGACTCAGTTTCACCTTAGACTTTCTTTCAACGATAAGTTAAAACCAAGGGTTTAGGCCCAAAACAGAAGAGGTGATTCTTAGCCTTACCCAGAGTTTTCCTGGGACACACTATGTGTAACCTTGTGAAGAACATTGCTTGCCCCTGCTCCTCAGCCTTTGTGGCTTTAAGCACCTGACACTGCAGTCATCCCTTCTGAGTCTGGTGCTAGAAGGCATCAGAGTCCTTCCCTGGGAACACAGGGCCATCAGGAATTAGAGTGATGAGCCATACAAGCAGCAAGAGTAAAAGAAACACCTAGATGAGAGTATATGTGTCACAGAAGCCACAACTCTGCTTTGTTTACTTCAGTTCTTTTTGCTGGGTAAAATGACCAGGATAAAGCAACACAGGATTAAGTCTTGCACCTTACTTTGCCAGCAGCATAGGACAGTAGCTTCTGAAATTTGGGATTTAAATCTTCAGCTTTTCCCACTATCTAACACCATGGTTGCACTCCCCTTAGGAGTTAATAAATTTTCCTTTTTAACTTTCCAGGTCCGACAGGCAAGCCAGTCTCTTGTAGCTTGGATAACCACCAGAGGTCAGCAAACCACATTCCAGGGATTACCGAAGTGGTAAAATAAATTACTGGGTTTGGAGCCACGTGTTTTGTTTTGAGTATTCAGAGTACTGTGGTGGGCCTCAGACAGAGTTTGAGTAGGTGATGGCATTGCCAGGGGCAGAAGAGCCAGCCTGGTGTCTTCAGCTCTGCTGCAAGGGTAGAAACACCGTGCTTTAGCCTGCTTTGCTTTGCACAGGGTCCCACAGGCGACATCCTTTGAAACCAGATGAATTCCATAGAAGTAGTCCAAACCAGGAATATTAAAAAATAGCAATATCACTCAATTTTTCTGCAATTCCAGGGGAGGGGAGCTTTTCAAGCTTGCTAAACTTCATCCTGGCCCAGGATGAAATAGTGTCCAAGGGGAACTTGAGAGCTCACCGTCTTGAACAGGCTGGAAAGAAGTAGGAAAGATAAGGAATTTCTTCCACTTCCCCCATTCCCAGAATGAGAATCTTAGAAGAAAGAATTGCATGGGGTTAGATGTGAAAACTGTCTAATTGCTGGTTCCTGGGTCAGATTTTGCCACGTTTTTATATGCCAATTGGCCCTGTGGAGAGGTCTGATTAAAGGCACATCTATGCCTGGGGCATATAAATATTCTTTTCCATTGCTAGAAACTGGGCTGGGAGTCAGCTGTAAGTGTATCTTAAAAACATACATGAGTGAATTGAACAGAATAAACATCTAGCTGAATGGATGCCTTTTTGACTCTGTAGAAAGATTTAGAGGTAATATGTAGCAGTTAAAAGATACAGGAGGCTGGAAAAGAAGAAAGAAGGAGGGGGGAAGCAGGGCTGGAGAATTTCTGTGAAATGTGTTCTGCATAATCCAAAAGAAAAATGTGTGTAATTTGGACCCCAAATGCAGGCCAAAGCGACAGCATCTAATAGGGGAAACATGATTTAGAGGTCAGTTTATAAACTAAACAAATTTACTGAGTTTCATAAATGAATCTCATGGCAAGATCCCAAATTTTTTTTAAAAGTTGGATAAAAAATATTGTATGTTAAGGAGGGAAATCAAGATGGTTTTTAAGCTGATGTCTTTAGAAATATATGTATATAGACTTTTTTATAGCTCTTGGCATATAAAATAAGTCATTATTCTAAATAGAAAAATATTGATGATGTCATAGGAGCCATTGCCGGACACATCAAGCTGATCTGATGAACTGGGAAATCAATAGATATTTTCCAAACGAGATGGCATTTCTTTTAATTGGTTGTGTGAACGCGATATACTGCAGAGAGCAAACATTTAAAGTTAATTTTCATTTGGCTTGGATTTGTCTATGTGTTGTTTTATTATTTCTTTACATAGAATGTTTTTAGTTTATTTTATCTTAAGTCCTGTTTTTTTTATTGGTTTACATATAAATTCCCTATCAGAATAGATGAAATAGCACCTATGTATTGTAGACACTCAGATAGTATAGCTTTGGGAGCTGTTTGAATAGCTACCAAGATTAGAAAGTATTGAAGATTTTACCCAATAATTCCTACACTCCTTTAGACTAATTGAAATTTTTAAAGTCAAATAAGTCTTTTAATTTCACCCCCATAACAGATACATAAGCAGTTGTCCTTATGTCCCATAGCAAGTGAACATCAGAATTTGAAACAGAAATCCCAGCTGCTTAGACTTTAAACTAATTGCCAAGCTGTACAAGTGGCACACATTGTAGATCAATACACTAACATACAATTCAAGTGTTATTAAGTAATATTGCATGCCCTCCAGAGCCCCTAAGATTCAGAATTTTTCAAGGGCATATGATAATGAAACCTTGTAAAAAACCACTGTTGATCAGCAAAGGATGCTGGGCAGGGACATCATTTGTATGAAGTATTTTAGCTTTATAGTTTTGTGTGTCAGATTATAAGCAAAAGAATCTGACAAACATTTGTTAATTCTTCAGACACCTAACATTTTTTGTTTTGTTGGTCTTTCATCAACTTCACATTTCTCCTCCAGAACAGGGGGAAGAAACAGAGCTGGTATTAATCTACAGAGGTAAGGTACATGCAAATCTATGGTATATTATCCTTTTTGATATTTCTTTTGTTTAATTTTTAAATAAACTTTAATATGGGTTTTGTCAATGTAAAATTCCTTTTGTTAATGGAAGGTGATCAATTTATTTCCACAACTGTAATGGCAGAGCAATTTTGCTGTTTCAGCTGAAGTGCTGCTAATTCATGCAGGTACTTCAGACTTCAAATCTTAAGGAATCTATTTGCTGATTATATTGCTAGAGAAAGAAAATGGCAGTTACAGTTATTTGAGATGGTTTTGTTATGAAGTTTTCTAATGCTGTCAAATGTGAGCATTGTGATTTCACTGGGCTCATTCTGCTCTGGTGCTAAACACTAATTTTATATTTACTTGCCATAAATTTCATACATTTGGTGCCAAATTTTGCTGCCTACCCTCCTGCTGTTTTAAGTCTTCTGAAATAATTTAATTAACAATTTGATTATGGTTTACCTTCTCCTTATGGAGAAATATTAGTGGATCAGTTATTCCGCTAACATCTCTTCCTTATTTAATACTACTGAATATAATAGTATGAGTAACTATTATTTGTTTACTGCAGTAGTGGAAGATGCTTTGAGGACATTGCTTTGTTCATGTCCAGTAATGTCCAGGAATGATGCACTTCAGCATTTAATTGCATGAAAGCCATAAAAAATATACCTCTCTTAAAACATGTGAAACCTGCACAGAAATTAATGACAGAATTTAGCAATATTTTGAGACCAGCCAGTTATACTTTCTATTAGTTATTTTTTGCTGATCAGTTTCATGTTCCAAAATGTCCATTCTTTACTCATAACATGTCTAGAGCTGCTTCTGACATTTCAATAATTTTCTTAATATGGAAATAATATACTTAAGCATTTGTAAAATGCCTTTGACTATAGCATCTAAGTGCTGAGTATGTGTGACTTACTGGGGATAGTGATTTTTTTTCAGCTTCTGAAGAGATGAGACCAAAAGCAAGATACACGCTCTCCTCTTCTATTAGGGAAATTTAGGAGAGCCACTGTGCAACTTTCAGGGAACTCAGTTCTGTCCGGATAAAGAAAGTCTTTCTGCTGCTGTTAAGGACATGACTAAGTCAATAGTTACAACCATGGGCAAAATTATCAAAACTGCATTCTAACTTTGCCATCTCTAAAATTATACAATTGCACCTTTGTGCTCACAAAATCCAGCCATC
The DNA here is from genome assembly GCA_013399835.1 of Leptocoma aspasia. NCBI lineage: Eukaryota > Metazoa > Chordata > Aves > Passeriformes > Nectariniidae > Leptocoma > Leptocoma aspasia. The sequence goes on from VXAX01006445.1 coordinate 23,068, forward strand.
TTAATTTATAGTGAAAATAATTTCTGAGCTAACTGATAATATTTCAGATAGACCTTGGAGAGCAGATGTGATCCTTGCACTTACACATTTCATAGAAATAATTTTCCTGGCTAAAACTTGAATCGCTGGATCCATATTTCATAACAAAGAAGGGATGTTGGCCTCACCCTGGCAAACGCTTGACCACCTTGATGAGCTCAGATGCCTCCATGTCCCTGTTGTGCAGCATCTGGCATGCCAAGTTTCTTACTCTTGGTATCTTGCAAAGCTTTTATTTCTTCACAAACCATGAGGGTAGGAGTTCTTTTCCTGAACTTCTGAAAACAGCAATAGCTGCATTCCTTGCTTATCTCTTGTTTGTTTTTAATGCACCTTGGCTGCATTTTGCTGGTCATGTTGTTTTGTATGTGAAACAGAGATTTAGTATCATATCTTGAATCTTTAACACCACTCCTTTGGAAAGAAACCCCTTCTCTTAACTATTCTGAAAATGCAACAGAAGCTGTAATTCTTGAGTGACTCTAAGTAAAACTACCGTTTCTTTTTCCACTAGGGAACAGATGAGGAAGGTTATGTGGTATGAGGCAAAGACAAAAATTTCTTGTAGTCAGTTGCATGGGTGAACAAGTACAGTAACTTCATAAATAGCAGTACTCGTCAATGTCAGCAAAAGTTGTTCAGCTTAGTTGAAAATCACAAGGTTAGAGAGATGACTCAGACTTAAATAAACAGTTTTCTCTGTTGATTTTATGGACTTTGCATTTCTGCTGTGATTCCTAGGTATGGGACTGATGGGTGAACAGTGAGGTGTGAGGGACTATGAAGATCTTGCTGCAACTCAAGGAATTAGACGGTAGCCAGAGCACCAGTTTATGAATCACAGCTCTGTTGCTTTCTCCAGAAAAAAGTGGTTTTAGCCACATACTCCACTGGTATATATCTTTGTCTCCATACTGCCAGCCAAGAGAGGTATTTCCCTCCATACCCCTGCTAAACCCCTTCAGTGTAACTGCTCAAAGCTGTGCAGAAGACATTGGGGTTTCTTTCCTTTAATTTTTCTAAATCTGCTTTGCTGCCTAATCAGATGACTAACTACACAAAACTCTCACTACAGAAGTTATTTGCCATCACTATTCCTTCTTTCTACGTGGGTCATAAAAATCCTTCCAGTGGAACTACGGTCTAAAGAAAATAATAAATACATCTCTCAAATTCCACAGGGAATGACCATTCATCCAAGACTTTGGGATTTCTTAGCTCTGTCAACAAATTATCCAACAAAATACTTGCAAATTACAGGAAATTGAGGCCTTCAATTGTCTGTGGAATGACTGTATCACTTGCTTGTGTAAAATAATTTGGGAATTGTTTTTAATACATTATGGCTATACTATAACGTTATAGATTGAGCAATCACTGGAGAAATCTCATTCAACACTGAATTGCAGGAGCATGCAAGAGCATGCATCATCAGCATGCTTCTCCAACATCCTCTTCCTCAGGATTTAAACTTCCTCAAGTAGAAGAGTTCTTAAATTCATGCAGTCCTGCTGCCTGAAACCCTGGACTCCAGCTGTGCCGGGAATCAAACAGCAATCTTTCATGTGCAACAGGCTCTACATGTGAGGACTTTAATATAATATTGATGAGGTTAAATGGTCTTCTTGACTGATTTTGAAATTTTAAAATGGAGAAGTAGAATTAAAAATCTTGCCACTGTTTCAAATATGAGTCCTTCCTTCCTTCCTTCCTTCCTTCCTTCCTTCCTTCCTTCCTTCCTTCCTTCCTTCCTTCCTTCCTTCCTTCCTTCCTTCCT
>VXAX01006445.1:25540-40124 GCA_013399835.1 Leptocoma aspasia
CTGCCTGCCTGCCTTGCTTTCTTTCCTCCCTCCTTCCCTCCCTTCGTTTCCTCATTTCCTTATTTCCTTCCTTCCTTGTTTCCTTTCTTCCTTGTTTTCTTCTTTCTCTCTTTTTTCTCTTTCTTCTCACGTGTTTAATATGTATTCAAGACTACCTTATCAAAGGAATTATTAATTAGACAATCATTTAGATATTGGATCTCATTTCATTTTTTTTCTCAAATATTTATGAGACATGCATATTTATGAAAATGCTCATTTTGTAATCTGTAAACCTACTTTATGGGTTTGCAGTCAGAATTCCGTTTTCCCAGGTTTTGCAAAATCCTATTGCTAAATCTGACCTAAATCTGTTAAATATTGACTCCAGACTTGTTAGACAGAAATGTTATTCCAGTAATAAAACAACTCTATTAAAGATCATTGATATTATAAGTGAGATAACTTCACAATGAGTGTATCAGTGTTTATTTTAATGAAACAGATTTCCTGGCACATTGTCAGCTAAACGTTTTATACTAAGAATGGCCTAAAAAAAAAAGAGGCATGTAAAATTAACCTATAACAGGGCTTGTGATTTTGTTTTTAAGTCTTTGCAACTAAAAGTGTGTAAAAGGAACTGCTTTCAATAAAGCACAATAATTTATTCTAGAAATTAGCAAGCCCACGTTCCACCTATAAAATCATTCTCTGTGATGTGCAACTGGCCTTCATTTCAGTGGCCTTGATTTATAGATAGAGTTTGCTTTATTTTCCAGAGGAAGAGACTGGGAAGCAGCCAGACAGAACTATTAAAGCTGTTGTGCACAGCAGTTTTTTAGGGGTTTATTAATTCTTGCAGAGAATAAGCCAATGAACTGAGCATTATTCAATATGAGTACATCTTTTGTAAAGGAAGAGTTTCTTGATGAATAGATGTAGACTAAAAACCAAAACATATGGATGCTTGTTATATGGAGTTAACCAATTCTGTTTGCCACATTTTCCGTTCCAAGGCTTATCAAAATGGGGTTTCACATTTAGCCATCTTGTAATTTCACCTGTGTCAGTGGTTTTGGTCCCAGGTTTTCTTTGATGCTTACACTGATGCCTGGTTTTTGTAGAGAAGAAAGACCCAGATTGCTACAGACAAGAAAGACAATCATAGTAACTTAATTCCAATGAGTGAAAAGCACAAGTTCTCTCTAAAAGAGAAATGCTTATATTTTCAGGTAAATTAAGATGAATTCTATATTTTTGGTTTATAATGTATGAAAGTGAATTCTAATTAAAACATTTCTAATTAAAAAGTATTTCAGTCAGTAAATCTATTAAAAACAAAATTGTGTGTCAGCTACTCCCAAACTGCAGCATTTGCTTAAAAATTAATTTGGGTTTTTTTACTCTCTCTCACACAATGTTTTCTTATGTGCCTTGTTTCTGAGCATATCAGCTGCTCCTGGGTCAAAGTTTTTGAGGACTTCAGAGAGAGTGGATCCAGGCTGTCTTAGGTTTTGTTTTAGCACAAATATGTTCAAATCACATGTCGTCCATCAAATGCAAGCAGTTTTCTTGGCCACAAGGGAGGTGTCAGGTTCACCTGTTTTGAATGCTGAGAAAACTGAAGGGACAAATGTCTGTGGATGGCTTGAACAGACTTGTAATGCTGTAGGTCATGCTAGCAGATCACTCAAATTGCAAAGGTTATGCAAAAGGTTAAGTCTTCTTTTAAGTTACAATTAAAACCACCAAAGATGGTGGTTTGTCAGAACAAGACTCTTAATTCATGTGTTTCAACTGTAAATGTGCACAGAATTCAGAGTAAAAACACCATAACACGGTGCGCTTAATATTTTATTAGAAACTTCCTATGCTAATGTGTAAAAGATGGGTGAATCACTTGCTTCTCCAATAACTGAAGCTCTCATTTCATGAGATTTGTTTTCACTTTTGTGCTAAAATACATCCTGACTATGCATCAGGTTCAACCCAGAGAGACCTGAAGTGGTCTCAGCTCTCACTGCTGAGGATAGTATTTTGTGGTGCTCTCTGGGATTCAGCACCACATTGCAATGGGACACAGAGATAGCTGTGAACAGCACTGATCCATCCTACTTGAACAAATCAGTCAGGCAGATAGGTTGCTATCCTACACTTGATGTACTATGCAGTCACACCCCTACCTTTGTGGGTACTGCAGAAGCAGGTGAAGAGACCTGAAACCACTGGAATTATTCCTGTGTTGATAATGAAAAATCACTGTAAATGGTAGGCTGAATAAATAATTAATGTAAACAACCTCTTCTCAAGCACTGGTTATGCAAAGTGCTCAGCAGGCTGGATTTTACAAGTCTCCTAAATGTTGTGCTTTAGCCTGTATGTAGCTATGTGGTGCTATCTGAAGAGTTCAAGGCATACACCAGCCAGGATTGCAGCCAATGGAACAGCTCTGAGAAAGAGAGAGAGATAAAAAAAAGAGGATAATTTCCTGGTTTATAGTAATCCAACTTGCTTGGCAATTCAAGAGTATGGGACAGAAACATTCTTATGTTAGTGATACTGCAATAAGATTAAAGGCTTTTGCAACTAGGTAAAATGACCCCCCAAAATCATCACATTCAGACATTTTGAGTTTTCTGGCATTGTTTCAAATTGTATGTGTATGAATCCTTCAGAGTTGTCAGCAAAACTCCCAGATGTCTTAAAGTTTCCTTGAGGAGTCTTCACATTGATTTGAAGAGAAGACAGGTGCAAGTGTTGAAATGAGTCTTTCTGTCCTTTCTGTTCTCTCACCTAGACAAAGTTTCCTCTTTGAAGCACGTAGTATTTTAGCAAGAAGCATAACTGTGCCCTATCTGTCTAGTATCACCTTTAGTATCATGGTAACACTTTACATTATCTTACAGCCAAGTCCCACATTGCAGATTCAAACTAGGGATGTTAAAGTTCATTGGTATTTTCCTTTGGTTGGGCCAAAAGAAGACTGAAATTGATAAGAAAGAGGGAACCAGAGGTGGATGAAGTAGACTGACTTACAATATATCTTTCCTCTGTAATGAAGGCATTAACTTACCTTGTAAGGTCGGTTTCAAAAAAAATGGGTTGTAATCTTCCTTCATGGTACACAGAAAGACATGGTGTTGCTGAATTTGCCTATCCCAGTTTCAGTCTGCCCAGAATTAGCTGCATGGTTAATAGAAGCATCAGTAAAAATGTATAGCCTTAGCTTTCCATGATGTTTTAGTTTAAACTCTTTGCCCCTGCTTTCTCCAGCCCACCTTCAAGCCAGCTACGGCAGCAGAGTGCTCCACCCAGGAGCTGCTCTGCAGAAAATTACGCATGCAAGAATTTTGTTGCGACAAGCTGCAAACGAGTCTATCTGTGCAGGTCCATGTGTCTGTGCGATTTTGTGCCTTTGTTGTGGTATAAAGCCTGGAGGAGAGTGAGAGACGTTTTCTGACAGAGCAGTGGTGCCAGTGCTGGGCCTTGTCAGCCCCACCAAACAGCCAATTGAGGGTGCAAGGGAGGGTGCTGAAACTCAGGTGCAGCACACCCCACGCCCCGCAGGCCAGACCCCTGCTCTGCAGAGGGGCGAGCGAGCAGTTCAGAGATGCTCGGGATTTTGCACCCACGCTCTCAACAGCCTCAAAGTGCACACTCCAGAGGAAACCTGAAGTCTCGTAACTGAGTGTTAATTATGTCTGAGTGGATTCTAGAGAAAAGGAAAACCATATACTGTATCAGCAGAGAAATGGTTTCACTGTGAGGAAACTAATGATGCTTTTATCAGGAACAATATAAAGATTGCTTTTTTACTAGTGTGTGTCCCACAGGATTTGGACTATGAGATATTTCTGTATCTGGCTTTAGGTTCCTCTGAGCTTTTACATAATCAAATCAATATAGCTATGATTCACCCTCTGGCAACAACTGCTCCTTGCAAGTTGCTGCTGCTTCTTTAGTGACTGAAGAGGAAATAAATAAATAAATTTTTAAAAAAAGAAACTTATTACAAATCCGTAAACATTGATTTGTTTGGTCTTAGATTTTACTTTTTTTAATTGCCAGGGAAAAAAAAGAAGAAGAAAAAGGGTGAGGAGGCGGGAGGACATATGAATTTGTACTCAATGAGGCAGACAGATTGCTAGCCTGATACTTTGAAAAGGGTGAACTGATGGGATTTCATGAACCTACACAAAGTATTGTCCAGACTGAAATGTGGCGGAAGGGCAGATGGGGCAAAGAAGGGCCAGAGGCTGTAAAAGCCAAGGCAGGCAAAGAGTCCAGAGACGGGGAAATTTGATTTTGCACTAGCAGTACTGTATTGTTTGGGTCTGCATCTTAACTTCCAAACTCGAGTTGCCCATCTCCAGTTTCCAAAAAAATCAAAAGAAAGCAAAAAAAACCCCCAATATTCAAAAGGTAAAGATAAAAATAAAAAATAAAAAACCCCACAAAAAGCCAAACAGAAAACCCGCCAAAAAAACCCCAAAATCAAAACCAACCCACAAAAAAACCCCCCAAAACAAAAGCCAACAACAAAAAAGCCCAGAAAAGATCTCCCTCCCAGATGTGTTTCTTTCTATGCTTCCACCTTGCCATTCATGCTCCCAGCCCTTGACCCCTACCTAATTCTCTTCATTCCAGAAATTTTTCCTCCCCTGCCTCCTCTCTTTTCTGGTGTCACACTGTTACTGTCACAAATATTTTCCCCTTATACTCACTGGTCTAACAGAGCACTCTGGCACAGTCATGACACACTAATAGAATTTACTTGTCTTGGTATCTTGATCTTGTCTTTTCCTTGGCTGACATCTCTGTTGCACCAAAACAAAGGAAATACTGAACAAAAGGATCACAGGCTTTTTCACAAAAGAAATACCATCTTTAAAGCAAACCTAATTTTGTCCTTTCTTACAATTGTGTGCTGTCATGCAGGATTTTGGAGGAGGGTGTCCAAGATCGATGACACTGTTAGAGTGGGAAACTCCTCAATTGGTGTGGCAACCATGGTTGTGAATGTGTCAACTAACTTCCCAGAATGCTGTTAATCCTGAGCTAAATTCCTGCTAATGATGCTCTCCTCAGTGACAGACATGTCAGCTGATGTTTGTAAAGTGCCTTGAGAGCTTTGGACAGATGATGTCACTGTTTTGGGGTTTTCAATTTGCTTTCGACAAAAAAGGAAATGACCACCTTTCCATACATCCTCCTCCTCTTCATCCCCATTCTGTATGAATTTTCTTGAGTTTTTTTATTCTTTCCCTTAAAAAAAAAAAAAAAAAAAAAAAAAAAAGAAAGAAAAGAAAGAAAGATATGTCCCTTACCAAGACCTGGAGTAGAAGAGTAGAATATTTTCCAAGTACAGATCATGACAGAGGGAATACAGGAGGCTTTTCCTGTTACAGACTCATTCACTCCTAACGTAAATGTTGTTTATTTCTGCAGATCTAGCAGCAAGCTTAACATGGATTCATGTGCTCCCAGAGGTGGTTATTCCTTCACCCTAGAAAGGCACATTTGTAAAAGTATGGATACCCTGGGAGAACCTACAGCCTAAATGCAATGGAACTGACCAAGAAACCTCAAAATTTATTTGCAAATCATTTCTTGAGACTCAATGCAAAAAATATTCAATGACTATATTTTTCTATACTTTGATTAGATTACGAAAATGGTTTATTATTAATTGAATAATTTAAGTGAAGCCGAGCTCTTTCAGCCTTTACTGATCAAATAATAGTGATATACATCTTGTGCTAGAGGAATGGATTATCTGCAGCTGTAGATACTATGCTGTTTAAATTTTAAATCTTGTTATTTTTTTCCAGGTGTCTGATGATAATGACTACTGCTTATGGTTAAGCAGCCCCTTCCTCTTGCTGTGAACCACAAGGATGATCTCTCTTTGCTCCCTGTTACTTTAAAGCTTCAGACATCACAGGACTTTGAATTACTGGAAAAATAAAAACAACTTCAATCTTGAATGTTGGGGAGCCTTTAACTTTTCAGTTCTTGTAGAGATAGCAATACCACTCTTTTGTAAAGTCATATCTCCCTGGTGCCCTGATATGGTCTTCTCAGCCTCATTTTGGTGAAGTTAATTAAGGGTTTTATCCTGATCACTGATAACATAGACTAAGGGGTAACCAAACTGTTTATTCTCTTTTTACTGCTGTATCTACTGTATTTATTCTAGCAATGTGGTCTTTTCTCAGTCCAGATAAATACAGTTCATGTGTGTATCAAAAGCTTTGACAAAGTATGAAAATTATGTGCCAAGCACGAGCTTTGTGTCTGCACTGCTAGGAATGAATGGGACAGTATGCAGGCATGGTCCTTGCTGGTGCAAACTGCCATCACTACCAATGGACCAGTGTCAATGAAAGCCAGCCTGCTCCTTTTTGCATGAGGGTTTAACTACTTCCAACACAGGTGCACGCGCGCACACACACACACACACACACACACACACACACACACACACACAATTAGAAAATACACACTAAAAACCTAATAATACTTACTTGAGGCTTTTAAACTCCTGAGGGGTAGATAGAGATATAAGGTAGTAAACCAGCAGAAGGAAAGAAAAGCAGTTAGAAAAAAAAAAAATAATAAATCCTCAGGAAGGAAACAATACTTCCCTACTCACTTGCTCCCTTTACCCTACCCCACACCCCCAAAAAATTAAACCTGGGCTAATCGTTGTGCTTGCTGTGGTAGCTTGCCTGGAAATGAGCCTGTAAGTTGAAGGCATATGGTGCTTATGTTGGAATTGTTTTCTAAACAGACTTTTGCCTGTGTGTCTTTTTCACCTCTTTCAAACATCTTGTGCCAAAAGCAGTAAAAACACTACTGCATTAAACATAAATCAGGGCCCTGTGCCTGTAAAGGACCTCTGTTGTTGGAGGGGGGTTGTTGGACTGGGGATGAAAGGAGACCTTACCACCGCATTGATCTGAGGTGATTGCGGGGAGCATATTCAGCTAGGATGCTTCTAGCTAGTTAAGACAATGTGGAACATTCAAGCAATTAATGAACACATGCTTCAAGTGGAAAGGCTGAACAGGGGATTTTAGTGGATGTGCATGTTTCTCGCACTAAATGTAATCTAAAAAAATAATATGAATATTTATGCATTTGTTTTGATATAATATTTTATGTATCTAGAGTATTTTACTTTTCCCATTACAAATCATATATTGACTATTTCTAGAACAGTGTGAAAACATTTGTTAAATGTTTTTACTAAATGAAATTGCTCTGCAAGTTAACATAAATTCACTATAAATTTAGTGTGGGACAAGCTGCACTAGGTCATGCCTGCAAGCAATTTTCAGAAGCCCAGATTTAAGAATTTGTTCTCTGTGTTGCTAATTTGCAAGTAGGTTGTTAAGATTATAACCCTTCCATGCTTTTGTAATCTCTTCAGAGCCCCAAATTATGAGGTGGACTATCTGCTTCCTAATTGTAGCAGAAATTTTCAGTGTAGAAGAAGACTGCTGGAGATTGTTTTTGTAGTTTATGCACTTACATATGTAGTGCATGACCAATTACATATACTAATGGCTATACATGACCTTTACACAGAGAAAGCAATGAAGAAACCTCTGGAGCTTTTACCATGTGGGGTGTAGCTGGAAGTTAGCTTAAAGTAAAAGTGTTTGCCCTTATAGTCTCCAGATACTTTATTCAATTTTTTAATGATTAGACATATTAATCTAGGTATCCCAATCTGTGTATTTAGCCAGCTAAATTCCACCCATGACAGAAATGAGGGACATTACTTATCAAATCACCCTGTCAGTGGGTGACTTAATTTCTACAGGGTGTCATACAGACGGAACACTGTTTATGAAGTACTTGGGATTTATTTCTGCTTTTGGAGAGCAGGAGATACCCATCCGTAAGGTATACCTCAGGGAAGGAGAATGGGTAAGGTGCTGATGCTGCACTTGTGTTGTCCCCATCACTCAGTTCTGTGGAAGACTGCTCAGGGAGCTTTGCTGAGATTATGCTCAGTCATCTGTTGAGGCATATTTCCTTTGAGGACAGACTCTCAGCTGCAGTACTGTCATCCCTAGCACTGCCAGCATACCCTTGAGCAAGGGGAATAATCCCGTCCTCCTCAATGCTAGCATTGGAAAGTGCATGACACATGTGGGTGTGTGTACTCCCTCAGGTGAATGGGAACAGCAAGCAGGAGAGGTAGATTTCATGTGCAGAGCTATACAGCAAAGGCAATATGGCTACTCAGTAATCAGTGCTGTATTGGGGCCAAAAAGGAATGGGACTTTAGTGCTGGGCTCTTCAGCAGAACCTAGAAGACCCATCACTTTTAGAAACTCACAACTGCTGTTCTTCCATAAGGAACAAAGCCCAGGTGGAAACTCTGACCCAAAATGTATAAAATTTCCTTTCTTCAAAGTGCTTTTATTCTCTTGGCATAGGGACAAATTGTGCCTTGAGGGCCAGATCTGCAAGTGGATCCATATGGAGAAATCTTTATGTGTTGGGAACATCATTCAAGTCAATGGGATGCTGTGAGGGCACAGAAGCTTGCCAGGTCCAAGCTGCAATTTGAAAAGTGTTTTGTGTTCCTTCAAGGTAAAGGCATACTATAAACCTCAGCAATAATTTTTTTAATAAGAAAACTATTGTGCTTGTGCTTTTACTAGCAAAATTCAAGAGAAGACCAAAACCAACATAGCTTCTATACAATATTTTTTTTACCAAACAGGTGGAAGGAATTTTATCTTGTACTTTGAGCTACAGTTAAGAAATAATCTGCTGGACAGCGTATCTGTAATAGAGGTATAAGAAAGAGTACAAGTCCTAAGAGGTCTAACCTAGTTGTATAGTAAAATTGAAGGCATTCTGGGCAGTGCAAGCTATGCTGTGTCTGTTCAAGGGACAAGATGACAAATTCTTTTTACAAAAAACCACCAAACCCTATAAACTGTTACTTAGTGAACTTGAAAGTATGTTTAGGCAGATCTGGTTATGGCATGTGAGAGCAATGCGGAACCATAAAGATACTATTGTATATATTACTTTTGTGTTTTCAATGTGCTGTTGGCTACAACCTGACCTGATGGAATGAGCATAAATCTGGGAACCAGAAACTTCTTTGATTTTACTTTCTGTTCTATTTATTTGCTGTATCACCTTGAGTAAGTGACTAAACCTATTTGACAGAGGCTTTATTTGTAGTTGCCTGTTTGGTAAGTGTAAAGGGTTTGCAGGTCAATTGCATAAACCTCAAAGGCTCAAGAGTGAAGGTGTTCCTCACCTTCACAGAGCAGCACTAAGACTATCCTAGCAGTCTCCACTCCAAGGGGAGGAAGTTTCTTTGGCCTGCAAAACAGACAACACAATTCACATTCAAATTAGATCCCCCCTTTGCCTTCCTATCCAATGTTATAAAACTAATCTAGATTTTACATCAACTAATTTGGGTCCTTCTGTCATGATTGCAACATAAAAGTGAGTTTCTTGGCTTTGTTTTTCATTCAAGCATCAGAGGGACCTTCTATCTAGTGGGACGCTAAAAAGGTTAAATAAGTCCAATAAAGGTTAAATGTTATTTTGTTAGATGTCTGTCTCCAAGAGAAGCCCAGCTTATCCTTTGCAAGCCCATATTTCCCTGTGAAATGCTTGCTCCCATTACATATTTATTGCAAAACAGATGCTGGTTGTTGACATCTGTGAAAGCAGGACTGGGCCTAAGAGAGTTGCCTATTTTTACTACACACTATAAGTTCATCCTTCACTGGAAGAGGGAGGCACCAGATGGGTGGTAGTGGTTTGGATGGAATGTGTACCCCACAGTCTTTTTTTTTTTTTTTCTTTTTTCTTTTTTCTTTTTTTCTTTTTTCTTTTTTCTTTTTTCTTTTTGTTCTTTTCTCTTTTTTCTTTCTTTTTTTTTCTTTCTTTTTTTTTTTGTTGCTGCTCTTGATCTTTCAAGAAGTATGTTAAAGTTACTACAATCCAAATAGGCATATTGTATATAAAATGAATGACAGCTCCTAGTGCCACCAAGAAAATAAAACTCCTTGTTTATTTAAGATTTTTAAAAATACATTTGGGAGTGGAAGTCACAGAGTTATAAATGAGCTCCCCTACCACCACAAAAAAAAAATAGTTATAATAAAAATAATGGCACCATATTCCCTGATAAACCTGTGCCAGAAAAACTCTTGGGGATCAAGTTTTTGTCAGTCCCCAGCTTTTACCAATTTAAATTCTTGGCAGCATATTAAAACAAAATGTAGAAGGTATTTGAGACTGCAATCCCTCAGGTACTAAATCTAGTGTTTCCTGGCACTAGATGAATGTTACTGGAGTTAAAACCTAGCACCATAGCACCAGATCTCCATAGCTGTTCATATTTATACTTAACAGACAAATATGTCATTCTTTCAGTATCCCTTTACACTGCCAATTTTTTCTCACATTTTTTTCTCTGATAAAAACAAAGGTGAGAAAGTTCCATGCAGTGACTGACATCATGCTATTTTTATTTGCTTTTCAAATGTCTAGGCCACACCTTTTCCACTCTGAACATGTTGTGTTGCACTACTTTCTAATTACCTACTTGGTAACAGAAACAGGAGGACGAGCACTTTATCTGCCAGCTAAATGCACATCCTACACACACCAGAGCAAGTTTCCGACTCTGCAGAGGTGAAAACAGAATGTTTCTCAGACTCTTGCCCTGAATCTTCTGATCAGTCCACACTGGGTTCTGTCACGGTACACACTAAGACTGTACTGTGGCTGAATTAGTCAGCTGTTCTCCTCCTAATGGCAGCCACCAACTGGAGTTTGCTCTCTGAGAACACCATTCTTATTATCTCCTTCCCCCATGATATTCTCTGTCACCCAAGACAAGGGATTTAAAAATCTAAGTCTAAATTCAGGGGCACTGCCAAGGCTGAGGCCTCCTTATAGAGAGACCAAGGCTTTCTACTCACTGTGCTCTGCAGGAGTGTCACTGAGAATACAGTCACATCGAAGATTATTTTGAAGACTAAGTAGATAACCCAACCTGTGCCATGGAAATGATTCCTAGTATTACAGCTGATTTCAGGGCAGGTTCATAATGCCCTCTCTAAAGACTGTCTTTGTTCTTTTTTCCAACCTTATGTCTTTACCTTAGTGTAACCAGCACCTACCATACACAGTCTTTTGTACTGTCTGATCAGATTACGCTATTCATTCTTTTCACACTACTTCATAGAAGCCACCTTTTTTAATTCTCATTTTTTTCCCCCATACATTTTTGAATCTTCAAGGGCGTAAAGACAGAAGTGCTCCCACTGTAAATCAAGCAAGTGAAATATTCAGTTCCCAATATTCAGTCACTGTTTTCACCTTCTGACCTTTCCATTTAAAATTGAACACAACTGGCCAAAAAAATGAACATAAAATGCCTGGTTATTGGTGAAGCCAGATATTCCACATATTCATGTTGTGCCTGTGGAAGTACTGATTCAGCTCCATTGACTTTGTTACCCAAAAACCCCAAATCAACAAGCTCAGGAGCAGATAAAATAGCTGAAGTAATTTCTATGATAAAGATATGAAGTCAATCATTTATATGCTTGCTTCCATTCATGCATCCTGATCTCTTTTTCAAAACCCTGGAACTGCCTAGAATATAAATCTAGACAGCGAGTGACCCAGATAGCATACCAGGTCCCTTCTGTAAAAAAACAGTTCTCTCTACTGCTTGCATTTCCGGGACTCAGTAAGAGCACTGATCTGATGAAACCTCCAACAGGGAGAAAAACAGAAACACAGATTTCGGAAGGATTACACCTTTTCTTTCAAAGGGATGCCTCTGGAGCCACAGAAGAAAGGAAGAAAGGCTGGGTAAGAGTGGATGGTTATGTATTTACTATATGATACTCAGGTTTACATTGATTTCACCTATTTGGTGGACTAAACATGAACTTAATAATGAGACCCTGCTTAAGCCATGTGCCTGCTTCCCCATTAATTGACTCTTGCATATTGATTAAGATGTTGACGTATCCCAGCATTGTTCAGTGGTAATGCAGCTGAGAATGGGCCTTCTCTCCCTGCATTCTCAGCACTCTCTCTAGTGCTGTCACCACACTCCCTTTAATGGATAAAGCTGTCATCCTAAAGCTAGAATGTCTTGCAGGCACAAACACGAAATTAACTGTTCAATAATTTATGGGACATGGAAAAAACTTTACCCAACAACTTCCATTGATTACTGTAAGTGTTTTGACTGTACTTGCCTGCTTTGCATAAGGTCAGCTACTTTCCAGAGCCTGATTACCATTTACAGTAGTTTCTTGGCCCTCTTCACATTACAAGATTTTGAAGAACTTTGGCTTGTTTCAAGGGGATTTCCTGTGTTATACAGACCTGACATTTTTTCGCTTCACTGTAGATTCATGAGAAAAATCAAGATCTTCAATGAAATGTAGTTGGTGAGCTTAGGAAGCAGAGTTTAAACTCAAATGATTTAGATTGGTTTGAGGCTGTCTGTTTTTCCAACTCAGGTATCAAAAATACAGGCAATCAGTAGACCATCACAGGCAGGGAAACCTTTTGCACTTCACGTAAGTTCAAACCAAAAGTTTTCAAAACATCTTATTATTTCAGAACCCCTGAAGTAAGCTGATGGACACAGTCCAGCTTCTGGAGATAGGAGTTCATATCACAAAAGCAGACCACAACAATTTTAGCAAGAAGGCCTATGCAGCAAACAATATCCTTTCTCAGAATGATATATGTTGTCTTTTAGCTGGAGAAGCTGACAGTGTATCATGTATTAATCAGTGGCAACAAGAATTTAATTCTCCAGTGATTCTACTTTCTTTCATTGTTGGCAGAGTCTTTAAAAACCAAGTGCTCTTCCCCATCTGGCTGCCTATTTGTAAAATTAATTTTTTTTTGGTAGTCGACATCTTTAATTGCACTTTCTTTTTTTTTTAGTGAATCTGGTGTTCAAGAAATACAACACATGTAATGGTTGGTTAAAGCTAGGAATAACAGAAAAAAAGATGGTGGACAACCTTCTGAGATAATTTCCCTAGTATATTTCCATTCTGTCTTATGATATCTCTTGCTGTATCTACAGTGGCATGTGATGTTTCCATGGTGGATTATAAATTCACCATTAGGAAAACATATTTTTGTTTTGGAAGGAATGAAACATGACAATCAATCCAAAGGATACCCGTTCATTAGGACCTTGATAAAGGAAACAGAGTCTGCCGTCTTCTAAAAGTGACAGTGAATGATAAGCACATACTTATCTAGAGATGTTCAGTTTTGGGCAGCCATAGAACTGCCAAATGTTCCTGTTTCAAGCTCAAGTGGCTAAAATATTCTTAATTAATCAAGGTGAAATTACACTGATCTTCCTATTTATCAGTGGTAATGCAGCTGAGAATGGGCCTTCTCTCCCTGCATTCTCAGCACTCTCTCTAGTGCTGTCACCACACTCCCTTTAATGGATAAAGCTGTCATCCTAAAGCTAGAATGTCTTGCAGGCACAAAGACGAAATTTACTGGAAAGCTGCACTTCCTTCCAAAGTGCAGCTTTCCAGTGAAACTTTAGGATTGGCTAAGTTGTGCTGAACTTATCATAATGATGGTGCAAGGATCATGCCTGTAGCATTAATTTGGGCAGGTAAGATCAAATATTAGCATATCAAAACCTGGCACTTCTAATGGGTATTGGACCGGAAGCAGTAGGAAAATGTCTTTTATGATAGAGTTGGAAGTTCCTGACTTGCTGCTCTCACAAAAGATCAGCCAGCCACAACCTGCAATAAAGTGATATTTTGGAAGACCTGAGAAAATTTAGATTTGCTATAGGAAAAGAAGAATCAGTTTTTAGATTTTTTTATTGGTCAGCATCCCAAGAGTTAACACGTGGTTATCTAGGGCCACATCTAGAAGAAAAGGGTACATAGTATATGCAACATGAAGAGGAAAGCAAAACAAAATGAAGCAAATAATGAAACCATATCCAGTTAGTTGTGTTTATTTGCTTTTCTCATTTCAAGGTGTTAATCCTGTGTTACTGAGAACATTCGTAGAATATTTCCCAGATGGAGACACAAATGCACCAGTATTTCCTGCCTCTATGTACTTTATTTCCATTTGTTCTCCTTTGAGAAGTTCTTTCTAAACAGTCCTTACAAGTGGCAGGATGTGTTGATTTCCAGTTTATTGTAGGGCTCGGTAGTTCAGCACCAGCCGTCAGAATTTTCAGTAGTCTCTGCTGTTTGCTGCAGAGCCTGTTCAAAGTCCAAGCTTCTGGAAGGATCCCCAGGAGGACTACAGCTGGGCCTGTTTGGATATCAAAGTCCAAATTAAAAATTTATGCCAGTGTTTGAAAAATATCTGACCAAAATCTTGGTATGGATTAAATCTCCCTTGCCATGCAAGTTTATCCAACTGGGGCTTGAGGATTTATTTTTAAAGTGAAGAGAGGACCAAATAGCTGCATAAACTGATTTGGGTCAGATGTTTGTTAGCTGAATTATCACCATTAAAGAAACCTTCTAGACCTCAAAGGGAGGCTAAAAGAGCTGTGGCTCCTTCCTTCCTT
>VXAX01006456.1:9872-25469 GCA_013399835.1 Leptocoma aspasia
TTTTTTTTTTGAGGCATCTTACCTAATTTCACAGGGGAAAAAGGAATACTGTAATGAACTTCTTTGCCAGCCTGAAATCTGAATTATTTTACAGCATTCACCACAGCTGGTCTCTCAGAGCCTCTGTTGGTTATGCCTTTTTTTCTGATATTCTTGAGTTGTCTGGCTGATAGCCACATCATGATTTGAGCAGTTTCAAATATTCTTCTAGTCAGCTAACCACATGCATCTACATCTCTACTCATTTCCCTGGTTCCAGTGACAGCTGTGTAGCTCTGAAATGCAAACCAGTAACAAAGTGTCTGTGAAAATGTGTGCAATCCACAGCAACTGGAGTCAGAACAGTAGGATTTTACTTTCACTGTGTGCCTCTGGAAACAAGGGGGACAGCATGGAAGCAGTAACTTCTGTTTCCTATTAGAATATTTTGGTATCCTATCTGGATCCATGCCTCTGTGACTGCAGACAAGGTCATGGGTTCTTCATTCTCAGCTTCTGCTCCAGGCCCAAAAGAACATCCTCCACAGTCCTGAACTGATTCTTTTACTTGTGGGCTAGTAGACAGCAACAAACAGAATTTAATGTGGAAGGGCTGACACTGAGTAAAGAAGAGACATAATGCATATTCAGAAATGTGCAAGGAAGACAAATGCACAAGAAATAGGAGCTGGAGAGCTGGTTGGTTACATGCCTTGGCATTTTCTGCATAACTGGAAATTTATTGCACATATCCAGGATGGTTGTGTCCTGTTCCCAAGCCCCCAGCTTATCAAGACTGGCTGGGCAGCCCTTGCAAGTCTGAAGTCAGATCTGAAGAATCAAGAAAACATCTGCCCTCTGTCCTAACTGCTTGAATAACAGAGATCCAGGACTGTAGAGAAAGGATTAATAAACAGAGAGAAGGCACTTCACCGGTGAACTTATATTAATTACAGGCAAAGGACCTAAGGATACAATTTTCAGGTCATTGCATCTCTACTATTCCAGTGGCTGTAGGGACTTAATCCTCATTCATCTTGACTGCACATTGTGTGAGTTAATTGGCATTTCTGCATAAACTATAATATATGAAGTGTGCTAGTAAATTTTAAGAGTCCTTAAAAAGTATTAACTGCTCAGAAAATTAGTAATATGTTAATAACTTAGTTCTGAAAATCATACTACATTTAAACATTCATTTTAAATCGCTTCAAATTTCAGCAATAAACACCTACAAATCACCCTTTCCGAGAATCAGCAAAAGGACAGCCAGAAGCTAAGGAAGATTAGCAGTTGGAAGAAAAAAATAATTTACTTGCCACTCCATTATGCTTCAGGCTTCTAGACTGGGATTTACTCAGAGAAAAATCTGTTTAATGCACCTTTTGAATTCTTTGTCTTCTGATGCCATAACCTGGGGGAGAGCAGGCTGTGGCTCATCAGGCAGCTGGGAGGGACAGAAATTATCAACTTCTTGATTGACTTCTACCTGTCACTGCTACAAGGGCACCTGGTGCCCCACCACAGGGGTGGCCCTGGCGGAGCACCTGGCTTTGGTGCGGCGTAGCCCATGCTGCCCTGTCCTCCCACCTAACCCTAGGCTCCCACGGGTGCTGCCTTCCATGCTAATGGGCCAGCAGGGCAAGGTGCAGGGGGTCTACTCCCTTTTGCAACTGATGATGAATGAGGAATACACTAATTAAATGTAAACAAGTAGAGTCACACACTTCCAAAGAAAATTGCTTACTGCAATGCCACCTGTGTGAACATGCCAGGAGGGAAACGTGCCACAGGGATGAGCAACAGCTGCAGCCCACATGCTGCCCACATGCCCTGGGTTCTGGAGGGCACAGTGGGACTGTCCCACAGTCATTTGCTTTGGTGGACCCTTGCAGGTGTCATTACATGTCAAAGTTCTTTTCTGTGACAGATTTCCCCAGGGAAGAAGTAATTTTACTCCAGTTGCTTTGCATACATTCACATAGCAAAGACAGTCTTCTCCTGGGGCATCCCTCCTGACTTCACAATAGCAGACAATGCACTGAAGAATGTGCAGCATCTACCATATGTTAAAATTAACCCAAGGGCTAGATGTCCAGGAGGGCATTATACAAAATTGAGGCCAAAATTTAAAAAAAGCCAAACCATCAACCCTAGGGAGTCTGGTGACCATGTTCTGGCAGGAAGGTAGGAGGCTGGTAGTGATATTGTGTAACTCCCTGGGAGTCTGAGTGATGTGGCCCCACCTGGAAGGCAAACTCTGCCGTTTGGAAATCTGGCCTCCTTGTGCACATGCCGTGGGGAAACCGCGTGTTGCAAATACTCAGCTTTCTGGCATGCGAGAGTTTCAGGCAGTGGCATTTGCTGGCGGCAAGATCATATCCATCTTGCCAGGCTGGGAATGGGGAGAAAGGAATACCCCATCGTGAAAAATCCTTCAGTTCACTTGGCAGCTGTTATCCTCATGTACCCTGTGGCTATGCTTACTCTACTGACACTCTGCTAGAGAAAGCTTCAGTTTAACATGCACTGTTTATTAACACCTTTTCAAATCCGAGTGTAAACCAAGCTGTGAAAATTTTGCAGTCATGAGCTGGTTAAAATTAACCCTACCATAAGGCCCAGGGTTTAGCTTGAAAAGCTAACAGCATATAAACCACAGACTGTCATTGTAGCAGAACAAAAGCAGTTACTGGGTGATTGCTCACCATTTATATACTGTGTTAAGAATAATAATATCTGGATGAAGTGTATTCATTTTTCTATAACTGCTTTGTTATAAACTGAGCAATTTGTGTTTTGATGTGTTTTGATTGGAGACATCTGAAACACAAAGAGTTTCAAACTACTTCCTTCTACCTGCACCTAGCCTGCTCCTCACCAAAGGGGCTCCTCACTTAAAGGAAGACTGTCCCAGCACCCTGCCCTTGTCCTAAATACAAAGCAATATCCCTGTGGAAAAAGAGCAAAGATACCTCAAAAATTCAAGCAGCTACAGCCAGAGGACATTTCCCTTTGATAGAGCTTTACAGACGCCTCTCCTGTTTGAGGCTTCAAGATACCTACTGCACAAGAAATCCTGCTTTGCTGGGAGAACCTCTCATAATCCTTTGGCCTGCTCTACTAGGAGTCCTGCAGGAGGACAGAGCAGAGGCTCTGGAGCAGAGCCGAGCGGATGGCTGCAGGAGGCTGAAGAAAAACACACCGTGGCAGAGAGCCACATGGTGAGAATCCAGGCCAGAGGGTTCAGGCAGATACAGCCTTTGCAGGTGGCCTGGGAGGACGCTCTGCAGCTCTTCTGACACATAGTGCAGGCCATCACAAACACACTTAAAGGTGCATTCCAGCGTTCTAAATTAGTGTCTGAAATTCATCATCAGGCACATGCTACTTTAGTATTTTGTATCATGGTGATTGATTGTCAGTGCAGTTAAAGCAATTAATACATTTCTGAAAGGTAAGGTCAAAAACTTAATATTTTGATGTATCCCAGAACAAATCAAGAACTTGGCAGCTGAATCAGACCAAGGATTCCTTTTATCTGCCAGCAGTCAGTACAAGGTGTTTCAGAAGAATATGTAAGATCTCTGCAGCCAGCATATGAGGGAAACATTGTGTCTTCTATTCTCACCCTACACAAGCTTTAGATTTCTTCCTGATCTAATGGAGATTTTTTAAATACCTAAAAATACCTTTCAGAGAGATTTGACTGTAGTCAAAACTCTGGCTATTTGTTATTTAGAGAAATTCTGACTATCACTTGTCAGTCTTCATCATTTTCCTCATGTTGGAGGAATACAAAGATTATATTAGCTGTCCAGTGTAGAGCCTCATTCCTTTTGTATGCCCGTTCTTTAATGTAATTTAATGTTACCTTGCTCTTTTCTGTAAAAGTACTGCAGACAGAAACCTTCAAGTTCATAATATTATTTTTATCTACCATGTTCTTATTTATCTCCACATTAAAGCAAACATATCTTGTACTTTAACTTGTCTCCATGTGAGAGTTTTTTCCATTCCCTTGATTCCATTCCCATCTTTTTTTGATTTACCTTTTTTTCTGAAACCACTCTAACTACCCCTGTGATATCCTTTTTGAAATGTAGTTATGAAGACCATGCAGCCGATGCTGCAGTGTCAATACAAACGATGACAGATTTTTTTCCATCACAGTGTATTTGCTATTCTTTTCTTCCCCTTTAGTGACTTGTTTGCTCTTTTGGCCACCAATGCTCATTGAGAAACCTGCAGTGATGCTTCATTTTAAGTTGTAAATTAGTTTGGACTCCTATGAAACATATAATTCGTTTAATTTTTCACTTCCAATCTACAGTAGATTGCATAGCTCAGCACTGAAAAATATATTCTGTCTCATCTGACAAACTT
Source organism: Leptocoma aspasia (assembly GCA_013399835.1). Taxonomy (NCBI): domain Eukaryota; kingdom Metazoa; phylum Chordata; class Aves; order Passeriformes; family Nectariniidae; genus Leptocoma; species Leptocoma aspasia. The sequence goes on from VXAX01006456.1 coordinate 14,238, forward strand.
CAAAGAGACCATTTTAAAATATTCCACTCTGTTTTCATAAGCTATGCTTTCTCCTAGATAATTTCCTAGATGACGACCTCCTAGATAATTTCAGCTGCTTTTCTGTTGTGAAAGTAAACTGAGGTGATAAAAAGAAAACATAATTTTTTAAAACACCTCTTCATTTACCTTTATATTACAATTTCACAATATAAAAAGTGCAAGAAAATTATGAGTTGGGGGAAATTGTAGGGTAAGTTTTTAAAGCTACTTTAATACTAATACTGTCTTTTTTGGCAATTATGGAACAAGCCTGTTTGCTGTAAGATTTTTAAAACCTTACTTAAAAATTTATTTAGGAACTCCAGTAAGTCAAGTGCATTCAATTAATGAAATGTGCTTTTTTTTTTTTAACCTTTTAAAAAGATATGGCAAATAACTTCTTATTAGTTACCTAAATTAAACATGATGATGCTGTTTTATTAATATATTAATGGGAAAATTCTGATCGCTTTAGTGACACCAGAGCATATGTGCTTACCCTCCTTGTTTGATACTTTCTGGCTGTATCAGCTTTGACAAGCCTTCAATAACACTTGTGGGAACAATCTGATCAAAAATTTCTTTGAAGCTCAGAATTAAGTGCTTTGCTCTACACAACATGAATTGTTCAGCAGCACTTCTCATCATGAGTACACTATGAAATACTTTTGTGAAACCAGTTTAGCAGAGCTGCCTAACAACTGGCCACATAAGTACTTCTATCAGAAGAGTGAGCTCCTTCTATATCTTCATTTCAGCTTTCAAAAATTGATCCTGGCCTTTATTTCAAGTACATTCCACTGCTGTCTCAAAACAGAAGGTTAGCAAGCTACTTAAATACTTACAACCATTTATCATTGTGTCAGGAGGAGAAATCTGTAAAAACATAGAAAAATGATCACTTGATCAAAATGTAAGAACAAGAATGGGAACCAGAACTAGTTTGAGAGCCAAGGAATATGAATTCATGTTTTTATGTCTGTGAAAGGAGCACAACATGGCCTTAGACAAATTGCTTCATATCACTGTAGTTCTGCTTCCTCTCCAGCTGTCAAACAGGGATAATTTTAGTCTGCAGAACAGGAAAAAAAAGTAATTTCCACAGTGAATAGTTAGTGTGGTAGTGTATGATACTACTGGCAGAGTCCTACGGTCCACTAGGACTCTCGGTAATTCATCCTGAAATTCAGATTTGATGTGCATCCAAATCTTTTGGTCTGTGCAGAATTCAGGCACCATTTCTATCTTGATCTCTTGCATTTTCAGTGGAGGCAGGATCTGGCTCAGCTCTTCAGTGTTCTTAAACTATCCCTGGGACCTGCCTGTACGGCCCTTAGAAGTGCTTTGCTGACTGGCATGCTGCTGGGTAGACTCTACCTCCTGTAATACTAACTGCACATTGTAACTTGTTACTCAGTTATAACCCTCAGTCATACCAGATTCCTTGATGGTGAGAGCTGAGGCCTCCTGGGATACTTGTTAGAAGCACCATTACAGCAAGTGAAATCTATTCAAATAAAGCCCCGTGTGCCTCCAGAAGCATTTACTCTGGTCAGTCTGTGCCACCCCAAAAGATTGTATTCTAAGAACAAAATGCAGACAAATAGCAAGATACAGGTTTTAAATAGCCTTGGCCCAAATTACAGTAATGCTGATTAAAATAAATATATGCCTTAAAATCACAGAATTTTTAAGATTGGAAAAGATCTTTAAGATCATGGAGTCCAACCATTAACTATGATTTTGGAAAGTGAAGTGATTTCCATTTTCTCTTCTTCTCTCCAACACTTGAGTCATAATAATGATGATTGGAACATAAAGAAAAGTATTTTTTACTTTTAAATGTTATCACGGTCACTTAAGTTGCCATAATGACAGTGCAGAGAGATTGCCTGGTTGATTCTAAGATTTGTGGCACATGAGAACTCTGTTGAAAAACTTCTTACAGTAGAAGCCATAAACAGACTTAAAACATACACTACAATGGAAAACTGGGAACAGAATTTTCAGAGTTGGTAATTAATTAAAAGTTGCTTCTTCCTTCTCAGCTCCTATTTAAGTAATTTATCAGTTTAAGTATTGCATGGCCCACAATTTCTGCTTTCTCATAGAAGATTTTACTAAATCAATAATGAAATAGATATAAATTTCAGCTCCATAATCCCAATTTAATTTGGTACAATCAGAGAAAACCACAGCCCTGCTCTGTTCAACAGTGCCAGGCTGGAAGACCTCGCAGCTCTCAGCAGTGCCTGGTGCAGTGCAGATGCCCCTGACTCAAGGAGACTCAAGGAATGAGCTCCTTTGGGCAAGGGCATTCAGTGGAAGCAAAATGCAGCTCCCCCATGCCCTGAGCAGCAACTCCCACAGCCATTGGCACATCTCAGCAAGCATACCATAGGATGGTGGTAATGGAAGGGCTTTGCTTTTTGTGAATCTGTTTTATATTTGTCTCACTTGCCTGTGCCTAATCTTGCCCCTTCCCCACAGAGGCAGGAGGACTGGGCTCTTCTGGGAGAACCCGGTGTCTCTGTTTTCCCATCCCTCTGGACTCTGGAGAGTGTTTGAAGTCCAACAGTAAGCTCTAGACTGGGGTATCTTTTGAAGGAAAAATCAAAGCATTAGAAGCAGTTTAAACAAATCACTTAATACCAAAGACTGTATTTGAAGAACTGTGCAAGGATTTATCTTTTGGTATGCTGGCATGATAGTGGGGTGGATTTTTACACACTTCCAAAGAGCTTTTCAAAACAACTATTTAACCCTTCAAAGAGAATGTTAGGAACAGAAGGTGGTAGGGTAATTCCAGGAGCTTGCAACATCTCTGAGTACCCTCACATTATCAATCCGTCTGGTTCTGTAGCTGTCTTACAAAGAGCTTTGTTAACTGCACTGGATACCAACAAAATCATGTTGCACATTCCTTATGCATGCACGTATCCACCAGGGAAAAAAGCTGCTGCAAACAAATACACTGAAACTTTCTTGAACAAGTAAACCTTCAGCAATTCTTTCTCCCTCTATTATCTCAATACAGACTTTTATAAGACTTGTCTCAGGCATCTACATCAATGTAGATGTTCTTTCTGATTAAAGGAAAATATTTTATATGGTAGTCCTCAGCATTCAAATTCTGCTGTTAATTTATAGCTTTTTTTTTTTTTTTCTAAAGACAAGGAAAAGAGAAGGAAGAGACAAAGAAAGATGAGTTAAAAATCAGGTAACATGATGAGAATAGGATAAAGAGTATTATTAAACAAATAAAACAGCAGCGGACTGAATATACATTGGGAGAAACATGTTGGCACACATTTTCTGACCAGTGTTAGGAAGTGCTAGAAAGAGCCAGGCACAGCTGTGAACTGTCTGGATTCCCATGCATTAATGGAATTCTGAAAAACTTAACTGTAGTTACAGAGATGGCCACTGAACTTTTTGGTTTGATTACCATAAGCACAACAACATAACTAGTACAGAATGTTAACCTGCATCAGCTTCTCTTCAACATCACCGCACTTGTGAGCTCCTAAACTTTAGAGCTCTGTTAGACATGATGGACCCAAGTCAAGGAGCACTGCTTCTTCTTTGACTATAGGTCCCACCAGCAGCCCCTATTGCTTGCAAACCTGAACTCCCAATGGACAGAACTGAGCTAAAACAAAGCCATGACTGCTAAGGCCTTGAGTCCATCACCACGCAATGCTGCCTTTCAGGGATTGCACTGCCTGTGCTCAAGGCCCACTCTGACACAGCAGGCTTGGTGACCTGAACCAGCCTGCTGTGAAAGCTGTAAGAGCTGCCCTCCTCCCCTGGCTGGGGTCGTGCCAGACTGCCCCTGCCACTGGCCCTGCTGGCACCCAGAGCTCCCAGATCACCCTGTCCTTGCTGCACCCTGATTGAAGCAGATGTACACAGTCACCTTCCAGAAAGCTTCAAGTCTGGGAATACAGCCAATGCTAAACAAAACCAGAAAATATATTCTCCCTTGTATGCACCTAAATGCATGTGTGCTTGCCCCGTGGTCTGTGATAAGTTCTAGGAATAAACCCATGGGTAAAAGTAATCAAAGTTTATGGAAGAGTAAGGAATGGTATTGTAAAGCTGTGGTGGAACAAATACGAGAGATTAGATCTTTTTTAGAGCATTGATCAACCTTCAAACCGAGAAACTGACAGTCTGCAAGTGAGGTAGGTCTATTTGCCCCTGATTACGGTGTCCCTGGCCCTGTCACCTGGCTGAGAGAAATCAGTTCATTCTCTCCTTGCAGTTTGGAGGCACTGCTAAATGATGCTGTGTGGCAGTCTCTGCAGAGACCTTGAAGATTGATGGGGTGGTGGAGCCTGGGACTGTGTTGATTCTGCAACCGTAGGAAGCCTGTCTGCCTGCCTTGCAGTATTCCTGTCCCTCCATTAAGTAAGTGGTTCTAGCATCCAGGCTAGCCAGCTTGGCGACTTTCAGGGCACAAGGTTAAAATGCTTCAAAACCTGAGAAAACATTAGCTCTTTCTGTTTTGAAATCTCTCATTTGAAAGTGATAGTTCTTTGTGTTTGTCTGACTTGTCTCTACAAGCAATATGAACTTATAATTCATCAAGAGAGAGGAAATGTCACCTGAAACTTGCTGAGGAATATAAGATCAGCACTAATACAAATCAATACAGGCGGATTTCCTGATTCATAATGTGTGTCAGGTTGCAATTCCCATGGCTGAAGGCAGCCTGTCTAATATATTTGTCTAGTACTTGAATCAGTGCCCAGCTCTGCAGAATGTAAGATTTTCATTTAAAAGTAATAGTGAGTTTTGAGGCTTGTTGAGAGATCTCACATTGTCATTGGAGTACACAGGTTTTGAAATGTGTTTGGATGTGTGCCCTAAGAAAAGTCCTAATGGTGATGCTGAATGAGCAGCACTATTTCCAGCTCAGGGGCATCGCTGTCAGTAGGGACATTTCCTGAAGAGTTCATCATTCATATGCTGGTGCATCACTCGTGCTGTATTCAGTGTGCCTTACACAGTAGGACTGAGTCCTGCATCTCTCCTGAGTCCTGAGTCACCTTTACATTCCCTGCAAATATAGTGGGCAAATGTTTTTTTTCCTTTTTTTTTTTTTCTATCTGCAATATTGGTAGGTTTGGGATAAAAAATACTTAAACTGATTTAAGACCTTCCTCCTGATTTTTGACTAGTTCATACATCAATACCTCACAGAAGTTACATAGCTGGATAGAGATTTTACCAGAATTTCTAGAGAGCTTTGAAGAAGCCTAGTATTATGTGCAGTTCGAATGTTCAAATTCAAGCAAACATAACCAAAACTATTTTATTTGTATTGCAGGAAAATCTTGTGTAAGCCTAGAGAAGTTAAGTTTTTGTTATATTTTTCACTTTACAGCCCAGAATGTAAGAAACTGTAAGTCTTTATTATTTGATTTAAGACATTTGGAGGACAAGATCTGAATCTAAAAAGTAAACATACTTTCTTATGCTTTTCTTCTAAATGTTCAGTATAGCATTTGTACTGCATAATCTGTCAGGGAATATCAATAAATATGCACAAAATTTGTGTGAAAAGAAAGCTTTTGTGTTGTTTGTTTTATTAAAAATAGTAGCATTTTACTGCAGCAGAATAGAGGATTCTTGCAAATGTTATAACTCCTGCATATTTTGAGTTTACATATTGTACTGTTTCAAGCAGTGAAATATATTAATATATAACTTCAGAAGTACATCAAGGATACAACATAAACTTGTCCCTTTAAGTGTGAGACAACAAAAAGCCCTTTATGTATTGTCACTTGCTGGGAGACTTGGAAGCATTAAGAAAACCAAACTCATATTTTATTCTTTGTTTGACAAGGCAGCAAAGGAAATATTAATTTCTTTTGCCATTATTAAAGGCTACCATGTTTCTGCCTATTAGAGAAAAACTATCCAATTTAAAGCAAATGCAAAACCCACTGAGCCTTCCTTAACCACGGTATTAATACATTCTTGGAATACATTCAAAGATCTGCTTGCTAAAAACCTTGTGGCAGAGAAAGGAGTTTCAAGCCTTCAGCTGGGGTGGTGTAAATGAGCATAGGAAAGTCCTTAGCTGTTTTTAATGCTTCAGGTTTCTTTCTGGGCAGATTAAAAAAATACATGAATATTTTTTAAATTTCATGTGGTAAATGGAGTCTACTTAGATGGCTAACAGTGATTCTCAGCTGAAATACCACTGCCACTACTGATACAGAAAATTCATTTGTTCTGCTTGTTTTATATCAGGAGATTTGGTGGTCTTGCCTCAGTTCTGTAGCAAGCCATTATTCTTACATCCCATTTTGTATGTGTTTGGTCCCACACCTTTGTGGGAGCTAGGTAAGGTGCCAGATGCTCCTTTTTCCTTTGACTGTCTCTGGTTAGAGATGACCTTACTTGTCATCTCTGATGCCTGTTCCCATCTCTTCTTCTGCCTCCAGCTTCCTCCATTATAAGTATTCCAGTTGGGAGTTTTCTAGCAAAAATGTCTGCAGGTTACCGCCAATGATTCATTGTTAGACCTGTCAAATTACACTTTGTGCTATTAAATAACAGGATATGGCATCAATGAAACGGAATCTGACACTGTTTCTCTACAATCCTCTTCCACAGGGATGGTGTTTCAAGGGACTTTCAGCAATCTACTAAATTAAGGGATAAAGATAATCAACTTTACTATGATCTGCCCAAACTTGTGCAACACAAACTGCAACTTAGAATATTTATGTAGCTAAAAAAGGCTGTCAATCAGCTTTGTCAATCAGCTGCTTAGCTGAGATATTCCTTTAACATATCTATTCCAGAAATTTGAGAATATTAAATTGTATATTTTCACCATCAACATAGACAGGTCTATGAAAGATTTTACTCATGCCCTTTCTTTCTTTTTTTGTCTTCAGGAAATATTCTTTTGTCTTCACTGAACTTGTGTTGTGCCATATCTTGTTTGTTTTTGAAATCCACATATAGCCTGTAAATTTTAATACATTTTGATCTTCAAGATCAATCCTCTGCTGTCTTTAAAAAAATTCCAATTAGCACACAAGTAAGATCTTGCTCCAGAATTGTTAAGTGGAGCTGGGCACCTCCTGTCCCAAGTTGTGCTAATGGCTTTAGCTTTGTAAGGTGTGGCCTTAAGAATATTATTTTTGACAATCACAGCTCATGTTTGTTCAAGTCAGTTTTCCAGTTGTTTTTTTTTTTTTTTTATCTAATCATTATTTACCTGCCTGCCTTTTACTTTTCTTCACTCATGGAAGCAAAGGCTTTCAGGGCTTTCATGACATTTAGTGCTACTGTTAGGACTACCTGCCAGTCTTCCTGGATTTAGAGCTCTGCCATCTGAATTTAGAGCTCTGCCACCTTTCCTCCCTCAAGACTGTGCTGGTTCTCAGTGCCATGTTTTCCACCTTCTGCAAATTTCTTCCTAGAGTGGATAACTTCAGTTGTCTCAGCATATCAGCAGGCTAATCAAGATTCTGGACTATTGAAAGACTAGCAATGATGTTTCTGTTCACACTTCCAGCCACAACCCAGTCAACTGTAAAAAAACAGGATAAGTTTATAAAGGCACACAGCTTAGACAGGTTCCATATTTCCTTAGAGTTTATCTTTCCTTTGGTTAAAAGATATTGCACACGTACATTTCAAATACATGTGTAATACACTGCTCAATTCTTTGTAATAAAACTTCATAATAAACTTATTCTAAGTAAACAGTGTGTGAAGTGCATGAACTTTTAGCTACTGTAGGAAATGATCTGATACTCCAAGAGTTTTTTGGTTTGTTGTGGGGTTTTTTTCACACTAATAGTACAGATTCAGATGAAAGTTCTGTTTAAGTATCTTCCTGTTGTCATTTGTATTACTGGATCACAGAATCAGAGAACCACAGAATTGTTAGGGTTGGAAGGCACCACTGAAGATAATTATCTAGATATTCAATTATATCAGAGCTTCCAGATGCCCCATTATTTCCATGAAATACCATTATTTCCTTCTGGTTGTTACCCCTCAATATTCTCCCTGGGCCTTACACATCCCAGAGCGAGCTGTTCCTGCTGCCCTGGCTTGTGGCATCCTCTTCCCATACAGCTCTCTCTGGTGCCACTCAAAGATCACATCCCAGAACTACACCACTCCAGCTGATGCTCTGGCTAAGTGGAATGACCTATATCAGTGAGTACTTTCATACCAGCACTAAGCCATATGTTGGTGGTGTAATCACTGGTAAAAAAAATGCTGTGCTTATGCTAGGACATGTTTACCGACAGAGATAATTTGCATTTTACTGGCACCATTTCCTAGTAGGTTTTTTGGTATATTGGCAAAATCAGGCTTTTATATCAATACAATAAGCACACTTACATAAGCACAACAACCAGAACTAGTCAAAGTGTGGCTTCTGCAGCTATATCTAGTTTTGTAGGTGCAGTTGTACTGGTCAGAATGCCAGGTCAGAGTGAGGACTTTGCTGTATTTGCAGGGAATGCACTACAGGATGTAACAGCAAAGCCTGCTTAAACTAGAGTAGCTGATATTTGTGCACTGTTGGTTATACTATTGGTAAAGCAGGAAACAAAATTAATAGTTCTGTCCTGGCATGTTATACCTAGTGGTATATACAAAAAGTAAGGCTTTTTATGGGTACATAATCCGTGAATAATGATGTCTGTTGAGTGTACTTGTATATTTAAACGATACGCCAGTAAAACCAAAAAAAACGTGGTACCTAAACTGCCTAATTTCTGTTTCTCATCTATAAAAAACACAATGCTGATTAGTTTTGGTTTCTCTTATTCTTGGATAAATTAGATTTTTAAAGAAATCATAAAAACAAAACGAGATGTGTTAGAAAAAAATGTTATTTTTAATTCTACATTTAAATTCCTTTTCTGAATTACACAAATTATGCAAGATCCAAAGCAATTGTTAAAGGTCTTTAAAAGAAGACTAACGCCTAAATTTTTGAGTCAACAAATGCTTGGGTTTTTTAATACTGTGAACATTCTAGGAGATACAGAGAGGAGAGAAAGAAGTGTTTAGGAATTTTAGTGCACCTCACCATTTTGAGGAGGAGAGATTTTTCTTTAGCTTGAGTTCTATTTTTAATGCCTTAATTGGTATTTTAATCTTCCTAGACTAGAGGCTACTCATTTGCTGGATTTACTCCATGTTGCTGGGGTTTTGTTTTCAGACATTATTCCATAGCTTGTCTTAATCCAGGAAGCTTTATGAGATTTAGGTGATACACCGGAAAGGAGGGTAATTTCTGTACTTTCCCCTTTGGGTAGTTTCTTGCAATGTTTCAGCACTTTATTAGAGTAGAGGGACTTAGAGCAATAGTAAATTTTCTGAATTAAAATCTAAAGCTACACTGACAGTACTTTTGATCTGTCACTTGACTCTGGAAATTAATGGCAACACTCCTAGCAAGAGAGTATGGCAAACACTCCTAGCAAGAGAAACACTCAAGAGTTCTTGATGCTAAGCCCATATTGCCAGGGCTCTGAGCACACCAACTGGATTTGCAACCTCTTTCCCTACACCTAGAGTTTTACTGTCTCTACTCAAGGCCAGCTCAGACATGGTGCTGCTCAGTAACCTCAGATCAAGGTGCTGTGAAAACAACCAAGTTGCAAGACAGAGGTATGAGAAGTCTTGCCTGGGTCCTCTGCTGGATTCAAGCTCAGACCTTTGCCTGTGGTTCTTGCCTGATCAATGCTGTGCTTGGTCCTTGCCTGAGCCTGTTTACACTGTAGTAGAGCCCAGTCTTGCACCCAGATGATGCTGACCTTGCCTTGCTGACTGAGCTCTCCAGCTGCAGCTTGGACCTGCCCTGTCCCTGGCAGTCACTGGACTGTTAGCTGACTCTGGCTGCCACCCCTGGGCCTGTCCTGACAGGATGTCTCCTGCTTGGTGTGGCCACTGGCCCTGCTGCCTCACTGGTACTTGTGGCTCCCAGCTCACCTGCCCTCCAGGGCAGCCCAGCCCTTGTTGCTCCCTGACATGACTTGCTCAAGCAGGAGCTCTTCCTTAAACAGCTTTCTTCCCCAAGGATGACCTAGACTGAGGAGCTCTGCCAGTCCTGTAAAAGCCGAGCAAGCTGCCCTGAGAGATGGGAGCCTGAGGTTTTTATAATGCTCAAGTTTGACTGGGAATCTTGTTGACTTACTTGAAGGGAAATTTATCCAGCAGCATTGGACAATTTAATTTCTCGTTTGTAAATAATAATGCTAGAGAGAAATTATAAAATATGAGCAAGGTTTATTTTGGTTTTAAGTGCCGTTTTGATTTCCCAAAAAGCACTGCTCCTCAAACTCCAAATTCTCCAGGATAAAAGAAAAAAAGAAAAAAAAAAGAAGAAAAAAAGAAAATCTAAATGTAATCACAGTTTTTTGTTTAATGGGTGACTTTTATATAGAGGCACACTTACAGCACTTAGATTACAAAATTAGTTCAACTTACATCCCCAAAACTAAAAGGAAAACCTTTAGAAATTTTTAAATCCCAAGAACTCAAGCACATTATAAATATTGCTGCATTGAAGCTTATAGCTTTCCAGTAAAATATGAACTGTTTCTTCCCTGATACTATAAAAATAAAATGAACAAAGGCTAGGGTCATTTACTCAAATGAGGAATAGCCTTTTGTAATTAAGGTATTGTTTTGGTCATTCCATGACCATCTAACAAAGCTAAAACTGTGCTCCTGCTTAAATGGTGCCATTTCCTATTCCCCACTATTGGCCACACTTTTTTCAGGTCTCCCTTGTTTATCTCATCTATTGCTTGTTTGGCTAACCAGTGACTAGCCAATGTTTTCAGATGAACCAAACTAGAAACTACCTGTCAACCAGATTAGATCCCTGATCTCGTGAGGCTTCACGGATTATGTGTGAAATCTCATCCTTAGAAAATATGTATTACACTCCCAGTTTTGCTGCAGAGATCTTTTATGACCTTTAGCAAATCCCTTAAGCTTTTTCTGTTTCCACTTGTGAAACTGAGGTAATTATATTCCCCGGTCTTTTTGTATGTGAAGATTAATTTATTAATATGCATGAGATGTTTATATCCTACACTGATGAAAGCCATAGAAGTTCCTAGATCAAATATTTTATATATTTGAATTTTATTCATTCACAGCAATGGAGAGTTTATTCCTGCTAAAAGCTTCAGTAAGCCGGAC
>VXAX01006456.1:29550-250600 GCA_013399835.1 Leptocoma aspasia
TGGGAGAAGGTCGTCGGGTGCCTGGGCGCTCCGGCAGCATCATGGCGGAGGAGGGCGAGTCGCCGGTCCACGTCCAGCAGCCCCAGCCGGCGCCCGCACCCGCCGCCCCGGCCGCCGGCTGGCCTATCTGCAGGGACGCCTACGAGCTGCAGGAGGTGATCGGTCAGTGGAGCCGGGGCGCGGCGGGGCGAAGGTGGGGAAGGAAGGCAGGGATGCCGCGGCCGGCTCCGGGCCTACCGGCGCTCGCTCTCCCGCAGGCAGGGCTCGTTCACTGCGGCGGACGCACCCGGCACTGCAGCGGCGGCCGCTGCAAACTTTATCCGCCGGCAGCGGGCGGCCCCGGGGGGCGGCGGCTCCTGCTNGGCTCCTGCTGGAACCCGCCGTGCCCCGCCCGGTGCGGCTCGATGGAGGTGCCGCTGTCCTGCGGTGCATCGTCACTCCAGCCTTGACCTGCTGGTTTGCACTGGGTCTCCGGCAACTCCGCAGATGCGCTCTGTGTGCTTTGTGTGTCTATGCCGTGTGTGTCCGTGGATGCGCACATGTGCGTGCATCCGCTTAGATTACTCTGCAGTTTTCCGGTGCTTTCGTGGGGGAGGTAAATCTCACCCGTAGATCTGCTGCTCACGTGACGACTCTCTCTTAATCAGTATATATACGTGTATATATATATTTTTTTCAACTATTTCCTCTTCTCCCTCACTATTTCATCTTGTTCGCATCTCCTTGTGCCTCTCGGCCCTGTGGCCGTCTGTGGCACGTAAGGCCAGTGGGGGATTACAGCTTCGTTTTCACCTCAGCCAACCTGCTTTTGACCCGGTTTGCCATGTGAAGTTTAACCCGTCTGCTGGCCCCCTCCCATGTCCCTGTAGGAAGGGGACTTACTTGGTTATGTGCTTCAGCACTTTGTTCACGTATCCAACTAATGCAGATCAGATGGGTTCAGTCTCCATTTCCTTTATTTGGATAAGGTTATTTTGAATTTTACTTTGTGAGATGCTAATTGTTGTTGAAAGTATGTGTGATGGAAAGTTTTTCATCTTTTGCCCTAGATGTTGCTTGCTGCTAATGATCTACTTTGGGAAAACTTGCTTTTATCTGTATGTAACATTTTAAACTTCTAGCAAATACTGCAGATGGCAAAGACCAGCTCTGATTGCTGTTTCTTACAAATAAGGCCACTTAAGTGAGAAAAGTCCAGGTGACTTCCCTGCTGATGCTGTTGATTATCTTCAGTATTACACTAATTGCTGTCAGGCTGATGACAACCAGAACTGCATGTTATCAATCTGGAAGTAGTATGTACTCAGCTTTGTCGTTAAGCTTTTTTATTTTCCACAGGCAGAAACAAAATAGTTGAGAAAAGTAATTCTTCCTTAAAGTGGGATGGCTTTTTGTTGATCCAGGTGGTACCATTGTGTTTCTGTTTGTACTTCTAGGCTGTGAATAGGGACTCAGGAGGGATGAGGGTTCAGGTGTTCAGGTCCCTGGAGGTGGCTGACTTGGTTTGGTATTGAGCAGGTGTTGCCTCTGGAGGCCCCCCAGAAGTATGGGTTTACTGGACAGAGGACTTCGTCTGTCTGGGGAATGGATTGAAGTTAGCCAAGTGGAAGTGATTCTACTAGTGTAAAGGTGTATCTTTGCTGAGGAGAAGATCCCTCTTCTAAGGTGAAAAAGGCTTCAAAGGTGTTGGGTTAATCCTTGTCTAGGGTGTAATATGAGTCGTATGAGTTACTTAAATAATAGTTGTTTTCTGTTGCAGTACCTGTAGAATGCCTGTGTGAGAGTTTCCTTTAGAAACTCTTTTCCACTTTATTCTTTCTACTTAAAAGCTTGTATCTTTTGATATGTAAACTGTAATCCTAACTGCTAATATATATTTATATATATCAATTGAACAAGTGGATGCTAAGTCAGACTAGCAGGTACTAATCTGTAGAGAAACTTTTTTGCTAGTTACCTATGGGTGCTCCTGAATATTGATGTTATTTAACTGAATGCCTAGTGAGTAAATTGAGGTCAGGGTATATTGAATCAGATTCTTGGACACACTGAACTTGCCTGCCATAATTTCATTAAACTTAGGTTTCTTCCATGACTTTCTTTGAAAGTCGCTGAGTTTTATTTTGTACCACTTGACTAAAAAATCTTGTGCTTAGTCAGATATGTCTTTTTTCATTGACACCTTCTATTTGTTCTCTTAATTTACAGAAGACTCACTATGAGATTAAATTTATTCTGGGTACTACTAAAAATAACAAAAAAACCCCAACTGAATACACCCCACCCCACTTTCTAAAAAAAAAAACCCAACCAAACCGAGGCCTCTGTAAATTCCATGTATTTGACCACATGCTAATGTAATTTTAGAGCTGTAGGATGAATGTTGTTGGTTTTAATGAACATGGTAAGGGACTTTTAAAGAATCTTTTTTATATCTGAGGGAGGAGAGAATGACACAGTCTGAACTTAGTTCAGCAGCAACCCTTTGCATGAGCTATGCCAGGGTTAATTGCATTGTGAACAGGAGTAGTTACCTCTTGCTTAAACAGAGCTGGTCACCTCTGGAAAGCACTACATACCTCTCCCTGAGGAGCTGGGTAGTGTCAGTTGAGTTCAGTTACAACAGCCCTTTCCCAGTTAAATGAGAAAAATAACAATGCAGTGAAGCACCATTTTGGGCTTTGCAGGAGGAAAGATACACCATAATGGTTTATCACAATGCTTCCTGACAGAATAGGCTTTAGATCCTTTAGTGACTAAAGCAGAGATGCAGGAATGGCTGTTTTAGGAATGTTTAAAAGTTTTGGTGGGGATTATGAAATGAAAGTAATTATTAGTCTTGTGGGCCGTCCCCATCCCTTGGATTTAGCAGTTGGAGAAGTTCTGTTCTTCTTATCTGTGAGAATATGAACTTTTCTTATTGCTCCTCTGTGTCTAGCCACATGCTATGTTGAAAACCAAGGCCACATGATATGGATTTCCAACGAAAAAGCTTTTTTTTTTCCATTTTCTGTCTGTTGTAGCCTTCATAATGGCTGAGAGATTCAAGTGTATGCTGAAGAGAAAATACTAGCTTTAAGGAGTGCTTCTTATGAGATGTTATTCCAAGTCTGCTTTATTTTTTAGGTGGCTGGGCACTTCTCTGTAAACTCTTTGTGTGCAGTTTCATGATACATTTAATCTGCTCTAACAGGCAGCTGCTGAAAGGATCGCATTGATCTGACAGCAAACTAGTTCTTCTGCCGGGTCAGTTTTCTGCTGGATCAGATTCCCTGTTTGACTTGCTGCATGGCTTTGTGATTGATAGGTTTGATGCAAGGAAGAGGCTCTTCTGATTAATGCCTAGATGCTTAATATTTGCTGGAGTGGGAGAAAAACATTCTGATTGCTCTCTGTAAACGTAAAGAGAAAATTTTTACATTCATTCAGATTGATACAGGCTGTCCATATATAAAAGCACTTGGGCATTAGAAGGGGATTCCTAATTGTTAGGAAAGGAGGATCTGACCAACCTTCTGGCAGTAGTTACAGAGATAAGAACTGTAATTGCTATTAAGGTAGAGCCAGATTTAATTTAGAGAAGACCTGGGAGATCTCTTTGTAAAATTTAAATGTATTAAAATGTTCAGTGGATTTTAATATGTGTGGAGGGTATTTTGTTGTTTTTTGTTGGTTTGTTTTTTTTTTTTTTTTTGTAAGATGAATATGACTTAGATTTAACAAAAGCAGCTAATAAAAGCAATACTGTGAGAGGTGTTCTTAGGTAGTTTGGGTTTATAACCAAGTATTCAGAATAAAATAACTGAAATAGATTTCTTTGAATTCGTCATTTACATAGGAGTTTTTTTCCTCACAAGCAATATAAATCTTCACAGAACAAGCATTTAAATGGTAATCAACATTAACACTTTATTCAATTTTCAGTTTTTTTAAAATCGTCTTTCTACCTCTAAAATTGTAATGAGCCCTACATCATCTGGTTGAGACAAAGCAGCATTAAATCTTGATTGGTTTTTTTGTTTTGTTTTGTTTTTTGGGTTTTTTTTGTTTAGATATGATCAAGTAGCTTCGACTTGATTTTGGAAAACTACTTTGGAGTTGATGCTTCTCTGGCGGATGTAACTTACTGTCGTCCTGCATTGATGGAAGGTGGATTCTGTTATGGAGAAGCAGTGGATTATCTTGTGTTTAAGTTGGGTACTAGTTTACATGATAAAATTATATTTTTCTCTCCTGTTGCAACTGACTTGGAAAATTATTTTGCCTGGGAAACAGCCAGAATTAGATTGAAATAAAAGGTTACTTTTGTGAGACGGATTATCTGTATTGGCTGCAAATCATTGAAAAGTTACCTTAGTTGAACTTGTGTGTTTGTCTAGTTTTTTTTTCTAACTTTGAACTTAAAAATATCTTGTGGTTACTTGCCTCATAAGGTGGAGTGTTGCTAAGTCTAGTGTGTTGGGATTCTGAGTAGAACAAGTTACTATGTGAGACTGTTATGCTGATTTTATGGTTCTTATTGTAAGCAGCCCGAGAACTGTTCTTAGTTAATGGCTCTGGTGTCTTTGGTGATGTTTCCAGGGTATGTTATTTACTTTTTTTTCCTCCCCTGCTGCATGCATTGGTAACGGCTCTTTGTCTGACAGAGAATAGATTCTCCTGTATTTGTTGCTATCAAAGATCTTTGACTGTCAGAATGGTCTCTATGATCCTCAGGAACCCATGTTCACGTTGGTGGTGCTCTACACTGTTTTGAAAAACCTTAATAGTTAGAGGTAAAGTTACAGTTCTGTGTTGTTGTTCTGTTAATCAGATGCTCATGTCTCATTCACATTTTCCAAATGTGAATGAGAAATTTTCCAAAATTTCTTATCCCTGTGTGCTGAATCAGTTTTTTTTTAACATTTGAAGGTCTTTCTTTTGCAGTAGTTTTTATGTATGTACTGTAAAATAAATCACACTGTGCTGAGTGAAATACCACAGTAGCAACTAAAGCCATGGCAAAATTTCATATTTGCTCTTGCAAAACCTCCGTAATTCTTGCATGAGAAGCTGCATAATTTGATAAGTAATACTTAATGTTACCTAAGGTCTTTGTACCAAAACTTTTTGTAAAAAGGAAAATGTGTCCGCCTTAATTCTGCTCCAAAGTAAATTCTGTTCCTTACCAATAAATCTTAAAAGTTACTACAGAAGCCTAAGCATATTTTACATGCACATATTAAATACAGCCTTTGTAATATTAATTGTAACTTAGTACAATTGCAGCTTGCCAGGAAGAGTTTAATTTTGTAAATTAAATTTTACGTTTTGGGAAATAATTGGTTGAGATTTTCTGTCTGCTAATAGCCATCTGTAGAAACTGTGGAAATTAAATCCCCATTTGGTATTTTAATAAGGAGTGGCTTTTAATTCAGTTGCCAGGGTAAAGGTGGTCATGGTGCAATTTAAAAACACCTTGTGGAACATTCACAGTGCTGTGCTGCTAATGAGGCTGTGCAGAGCTTGAAGTTGTTAATTATTTGCTTTCTCTCCACATGGTAGTGTTGGGGAAGGGGCCTCTGTCTTGGCTTTTTTTTTTGAATGGAACTGCATTAGAAATACCCAGATTGGCAACATGACTGTACATAGCTGTAGCTTCCATTGGTTCAATAGAGGCAAAACTTTAAATGATTCAACGTTCAAACTTTTTTTATAATCTAGTGAATTTTAAAACAAAATTAATGTAAATAGTTAAAAAAAAAAAAAAAGGAAAAGAAAAGCTTTCTTTGGGTTTCTCCTGATTGGAAGTAACCAGGATATTAACCTTGTTTTAGTTACCTTGTTTACTGGAAGGGTAAAGGAACATATGTCAATGCATCAGGCAGTTGGCTGGTGCTGCGTAATGATAATATATAGAAAATATGCTTTCCTGCTCTTCCGATCTGCCTACTTTTCTATTGGTTGCTCTCTTCTCCCTATACTTTGTCTTTCCCTTCTGTTCCAATAACCTGGCTCCACAGGAGTTGCTTGGTTGTTATAAGAGGAGTGTGTAGAAATTTGTCTCTACTGGTCAGTGTGTAGAAATTTGAAGGGATTGCATTATTTTGCCCCTTGCTAAGTGTTACAACAGCAAGGCTTTGCATCTTCGGAGTAGAACTACTTCTTGTAACCAGCATTTTGCTTTGATGGTAGGGGTCAAGTACAGACCTGGCAGAGCTATTTTAGATTGGGTCAGATGTTGTTCTGAAACAATTTAAGAACTGCTTTACTTTTTTTCTTTTAGTGAAGAATCACTTCCTCTTAGGTCCTAGACCAGTTGTTTTTTTTTTTTTTTCCAGAATCTGTTTGTCAAATGGAGCTTCTCTTTGTTAACTGGAAACAAAACCACATCTGTTCTGATTGGCTTGAGAGGAAAAAACACTTAGCTCTCCATGCAAAGGAGATGTGGGTGGCTCATATAGTGGCTACTTGTCTAGGTCATATTTAATTCTTGTGTGCACTGCCTTGGTTCTGTCTTTCTCTCCCGCCATTTGACCTTCCAAAGTAATTTGGAACTGTAAGGCAGCAGTTGATAGAGGCTTTTTTTTTCTTCCAGCAATAATAGTAATTATTGATGTTTAAAGAATGGGCCCTAAAAATCAAATTAAGTTAGTTACTCTTGTTAACTTCTTCGGTTTGCTGAAGTCACTGGGATACTGCTGAGCTGGGGTTGCAGAAAAGCACTGTTCTTGCAGCACTTGGAAAACAAATATGCCACTAGGACATTTTCTGGTGCCCAAAATGAAAAGTGACTTTCCCCCCACCCCCAAAAAATCATACTTAATGTATGTTGATACTTCTTACCCTCTGTAAATAAAGAATGAGCTGTATTGAATGAGTGCATTTTTTCTTATTTCTGCCTTTTACAGTACAACCTTTCCAGTGGAATGAAATCCTTACAGCTCTACTAGATTTCACTGTTTCTTCCTAAGTTTGAAGGTCTCTGGATGTGCACAAGGGTTGAATGGTTGAAGCTTGTGAATGTAAGAGCATTATCATGCAGCAGTGACAGAATGAGGTGAGACTGGTATGGTATAAAAGTCTGGAGAAAAGAATTCTCTCAAAAACATTATTCTTTCCTTGTAAGAAGGAAAAAGTCTCTGTTTATATACACATATATATCTATCAGTCTTTATATGGACTGATCTAGGTTCTGTGTAGTTGTGGAATCACCTCTGTAAATGAAACAAGTGTTGTTGAATGCTGGTCTCTTGCATTCTCTGATGGGGCTTGGCTGCTGTCCTCCCATGCTTGACCCTAGAGCTCTGTGGTGGTGGTGGAGCTTCCTCCTGCACAGTGCTTCTGGCTGGAGACCATGCTTTGGTAGGAGTGCTAGACTGAAAAGATGGGGGTAAAAAACTCAGCCCTGCCCTGAGGCAGAAAATGTATTAATGAGAAAAAGCAAGGGGAATATACAGGGACAAACAAGCTATCAGTCATGTACCTAACAGTGCTGGAGGAATCTAATTTTTCCTGAAACTGCTGTCGAGTCAGAGTTACTTTGAGAATTGGTTAAATTCAGGAGATAGATACTTGGGGAATGGTAGTAAAGAGAAAGCAGCTTAATCTTCATGGAGAAATGTGCATGTTTCCTGGCATTTATGCAGTCTTCAGTTGACTAGTGTCTGTACTGTAGAAAATTTATATGGCAGTGAGATCTATGAGGCTGAGAATGCTGATGAAGATGGTAGGTTTTAAAGAGTCCCTCTGAACAATTCCCAGGTACATTTTTCCAGGGTTGCTGTTTGTGACAGTCCTGTGGCCTGCTTGCAAGAGAAGCTCAGTGAAAAGTTTGGACAGTATTCTCCATTTGTTAGCTGAAGTAGTAAGTTTGTGGCATTAGTGGAGTTAATATTTTCAGTCCTTTGCCCGTGATGTTTGACTTTACTCAATAGTTCAGTGAAACTTCAGTATGATAAATCAGCTGCCTCCATTAATCCTTTGTCTTTACAAATAACAATTTCTGAATTATTTTATTAGCCTAATTATTCCTGTGGATGTCTGAATGCCTCAGAGGTATTTTGATTGTAAGTTAAATATAGATGAAACTTGAGAATGTCCTATAGGCTGATGTAATGATTGTTACATAGCTTTTGAGCTATGCTTCTGCACTTAGAGAAATTAGAATTAGAAGCAGACTGAAAATTTGGAGCTTTTCTGTGTTCCTAATCATGCTTTCAGAAGAATTGTGTACTTAAAGATCTTGAAGGTCAAGTTCCATGTTGAATGTCTATGTGCCAAGTATACCTGCTTTAGGGTAGTGGTACAAAAATAGTTAATTTAACTGACCAGAAAAATACTGTGTATTTGTGAATTGTGGTTTCTGTCGTTTAGGAGTAATATGAAAAAGAGCATAAACATGAGCTATTGCTTTAGACTTCTGAGGAACAACATACTTGGACTCAGAAGCATAGCCATTTAATTATAAAGTTGCTTTTTCCTTCTCACTTTTTTGCTTTGAAGATATTTTATTACAGGGACTGAATTTATGCTTATAATTTATTCCTCTTAGTGTCTTGTGCATCCAGATTCTAAGCCACTTCAGACAAATAATAGGAACCTCATTAGAATTAGATTAGAATCGCCTAATGAGAATTTAACGATTTTGCTCCAACTCTTCCATTGTTCCATGAGAAGCATGAAATATATGAGAAATAGGTAAGTTTTCTGCTTGTAGTGTGGTCACAGTAGACTTAAATTCTAGGAGGCACATTTTGTTGGGGTGAACTAGCTGAAGATGATTTGTGGCTCAACACTGCTGTATTAATTAGAGATCTTTATGACACTACAGGAGCAATAATGCCTTTGTTTTGGTAGATTGCTGTTTTTCATTCTCGAAGAGAATGATGCACTATGTGCTGACATCCGGAATACTTGGAATATACTGCGTTCATGGTATTAGAATTGTTCCAAGTGTTTACTTTCAAACTAAATGAGAAACAATAAAATATGCAGACTAAATCAACACCAGAATTTGTTTATAGTGCTACTTCAGAAATGAATAGTAATTCTTTTTTAACAGCTTTTTTTCTAGGCAGGAGATGTGACTCAGCATAGCAAATCTTCAATTTGCCCTATTTTTATAAGGGAGCTCTGTGGAGTTCTGATGGTACCCTGGTAAGGTAACTTTTGGTTCCACAATGAATACCAGATACCAAGTTCTCCCATAGTTATACAGAGGCATTTTCAACGTGGGTTTTGCCTTCCAGACTTTTAGAGTTCTATGCATATTGAATAATGGTTTCTGTATTGATGATGAAACAACAGGGAGAATTAAATTATCAGAATCCATGTTTTTTTTTATATGAGGATGAATGTGTAATAACATGGCAGATAAAATACATAAATTCTTAATCAAGTTGTATCCTTCACTCTTTTTTCATGCTTTTTGTTGGGAAAATGCAGAATATGGATTTGTTGGATACCTTCACGTGGAGTACTGTACATCCACATTTGTCCTTATGCCATGGCAGCCCCAGCGTGGTGTGTCCATCAGGAGCTGCCTCCTGCCTGCGGGTGCCGGGCGGCCGTGCAGCACGGCTGGGCTGCAGGAGCAGCAGCAGCGTGGGCCAAAGAGCCTGCTCCAAGGCTGCTACTTTTTTTGTTTCTTCTTCCCTAAAAATTTTGAAGTGTGAGTGAAGTTGGATTATTTTTCATTTTGAAGGAAGACAGGGTAGATCTGATTACAAAACAACATTTTTGTAAAAAAACGTTTGCCTCAATTTCTCCAGTTTATCCACAACTGGAGAATGCCTCATGTGCCTCAGAGCTCTTCTTCCCCTCCTCTATCCTTTGAGCTAGTTTACAGCTACAGTCAAAATGTACATTTTACATTATGCCCAAAGAAAAGTATTCCTTCAAACCTCTTCAAATAATGAACTGTTATATGTAATGTTACTCATTGTTCAATGGCATGTGTATTTTTCTTAAATCCTTAAGTTTGGTGAATTCACAAGTTATGAAAGTGAAGGCATTTTAGGTATTCATTAGGTCAGTACAGCTAAACACCCTCTTTGCTGTCTGATGTGATACATGTTGTTTCTTGGTGGTATTGAATTCCCAATTCCTGCTCTGCAACTTCTGTAAATTGTAAAATTAATAAAATTAATAAATTAATTAGTAAAATTAATATTGAAACACAGCATAGTTTATTTTGCTCTTACACATAACATGTTTCACTTTTTTCTTTTTAATATGGCAGTTCATATGGAAAATAATGTGACTGGGAGGAGAGCTCATTCCAGATATAGAACTTGACTTTTCACTGCTCAGTTAAGCTTCATACCCTTTAGTTCATTAAGCTCTTAAAATGTTATGCTTTGTGTTACTTCCTAATCACAACTTTGGAAACATAGTAGTGAAGGCAGTGTAAGCAGACTAGGTGTATAAAGTGGTTCTAAGATACCTCAAGCAGACCAGAAAGCCATGGAACTTCTGAAGAGAGCATAAGTTCTGCAAACTGGAGCAGAGATACTATATTTGCATTTCACATTTGATGCCCATTAATGTATTATATGTTTTAAGTAGCATATTTTACAAGAGTTTCAACGTTTTTTGGGATCGAAACTAAATATTTTTAGCTAATTTACTTTTTTGGTTTAGGTTCAGTTGAATTTATTAAGTAGTTTCTGTGTATTGGTTGTTCCCCTCATACCCTTCTTTTATGGCATATGTAAGCAGAATAATTTTGCAGTGCTTGAAATGCAAACTCTGCACCAGAGAATAAGATTTGTTTTCTCCAGACAATCTGATAATCAAGCTTACCACTAAGGCAACAGAGGTTCTTCCAGGGATCCTTGGCAGATGATGGCACCAAAATGTAATTAAAATTCAGGCTTTGTTTTCTTAACAAGATATTATGTTTATCATAACACAGAAATTATGACTAGAATGGCACAGGATTTCTACAAACAGAATCTGTTTAGAACAATTTATAAGTAGCATAATAGAGAACTTATGACAACTGAAGATTTCTTGTTGACTACATCCTTACTTACGATTTCTTATCAACTAAGTATCATAGAATTTATTATACAACTTAGCTTACTGAACCCTCTGCAGATTGGGTCAAAACCCAATACATGGTTTGATGTATCAGTATAACAATCATAATCTAGACTGGAAGATGATATGGAAGATAAGAGTCAGTCCTCAGAGGCAACAGATGATGATGGAAGCATCTCTGGCCACAGGGATCATGGGTCTCACTGGAGCTTAGTCCAAGTTCCTTACTCAGGGCCTGTAAGTGCTTGATGTTTCGGGCAGTTGTAGTATTCCATATGCTGCTATGCTTCCCAGTGACGGGTTCGTCACCAGCACTGGGACCTGGGATGTTCAGTGCTGGTACAGAAGGGAGTGATCACTGTGATTCCCAGGAATCTTGAAGCTGGTAGGGAGAGGAAGGAGAAATCTTTTGGTTTGTCTATTTGGTTCTCAGGACCTTCAGTGCCTGAGAATAAGGGGAAAGGAATGAATGTGACCCGTTCAGTCACAGAGAATACCTGCTTGCCTTATAAAGTGATGTTAGTTATGCTAACCACTTTAGAAGGAGTCAGGAGCAGGGCCTGCAGGTCACACCAGTCTTATCCTGACATTTCCACAAGGCAAATTCCAGTTCTGATAACTCTAAAGTCTCAAATAGTGGTGATTGTGGGTTTTTTTTAATATAGACATTTCTCACCTATAAATAACACTTCTTGTGAAGATATTTGAGATGTGGAGCAGAGCAAAAGGAATTTAATCTTAAGTAATGTTTATAATAGGGGGTTTCCCTAGACAGTTCCCGTTCAGCTTTATTTAGATGACTCACCTATTTTAAAGGACAAGTCAGGGAGAAAATAACACCTACTGAAAGTGGACTGCTTTTGTTTAGGTTTTCTTGACCAGCTGTGATGCTGACATTTCAATGACAGGTTTACTTGAATGCCCCAAACATAGTTCATGGTCATCCTTGGACTTTTCAGTCTAATCTTAGTGTGTTGATGGCATTGTATCAAGCTGACAAGTGCTGAGCTCTGTATGGCTCTAGGCAGAAGTCTCCTTAACAAGAAAGTGTCTGAAAGCAAAAAGCCATCACTTAGGCTGATATTTCATTTTAAAGCTGAACACAGTCACTATTAAATAAACCTATGTCAGATCTAAATATATCTGGTTTCACTTTCTAGCCACAGATTACTTAAATAAGTTTGTCAGTGACAGTAGAACTCTCAAAATTCTTTCAACCATGGCTGGTGGTGATAGCTGATTATTCTTCAGATAAGAAAGATGTTTCAGAAGAGATCCTGCAATATAGTGTGTCTGAGCTCTCTGATGGAGGGAAGTAAGACTTGTATTTTCCAGATCATTGGTAGAGCTTCTCTACTTTCTTGTACAGTTCCAATTTGTCTTATTTTCTGAATAATTAGTGTGTGATTGACATTTATTTGCTATACTGTGATGCTAGAACCCTCTGTGTTCAGGAAAGTAGTTCTATTTCATGTGCTTTTGGCTGAAATTTTTATTTTGTTCTGCAGATTTGAAAGGGAGCTATATCATAGCAAACCTCAAAATATTTTCTGTAATTTATCTAGGCAAAACGTCTGCTATAACCAGTTCTTTTACTATTTTAATGAAATAAAATTGGTTTTTATATAAAATATATATATATTTTTTATTATATATAAAATAAAGAGAATATCTCAGAAAGCTAGGTCATTTCCTCCTGTGGCTGTTTCTCATGCATGTGGGGGTTTATTGCTGATTGTGAATCCCCCTGCCTTTTTCCTTCTGTATGGAGAATAAGGTATCTGGTTAATGCTGAAGCTTGCTATATCTTAGCCTTAGCACAGGTTGTCTTAACAGTTGCATAGACCTTTTCTATAATGCATAATCATCAACATTTAGGATATTTATGACTTCTCTGCAATCACTGAAATATCTGTATAGCATATTTGGATAGGTTTGCATTGTTTATGTTATGGGCTTTAAAAAGGTAGTGTGAGATAAGCTGGATCTCAGATTTTGTGAAAGCTAATTTCCCACAAAAAGGTAAATACAACAATTTAGTAACCCAGTGGTTCTGTAGCCATAATAGTGATATTTTTAAATGTCCAACTGCAAAACAAATTCATTGAGGAATTAAAGAGATTAATCATTGAATGTTGAAAGTGCAGAAGTAGCAGTTCTATGTGTGGGCATTGATTTCATGTAACACTTAGTGTATTTAAGTGAATTATGTCATAATTGCTAGGATAAGCAAAGTAGTATCCAAGTGAGCTTTAAGGAGAGAGATTTGATCCCAGCATGAATTCAGAACACAAAGTGGGCAGGAATTGATAGTAAATTGTATTTACGTGATTATCGTGAGGTTCTTAAGAACTCAAGTATTTGTCATGTGGAGATATAAAGGGAAATAATGGCTTACTTTCTGTCAAGAAGCCAAGTTTCAGAAAGATTTAGTGTTCAATATGGAGGTGTAGATGAGCTTTACTCAGCTGATTTATAATTTATTTTAATCAGTGGAAGTAATATGAAAGAAAGTGAGTAATATTGAAAGTTGTCTAGAGTATTGTGGGGTAAAATCTAGAAACGAAAAGGAATTAAATATTCTTTGTTCTCCATTTGTTAACCAAAAGTATTGCTTTGCCACCAACGGAATGAATTCTTTCAAAACTGAAGAGGCTAGTTTGGCCCAGTGCTGCTCTGGAATATTTTGAAGGGCTGATTGGTTCCTAACACATTTAGTAATGCTGGAAACGTGCTACACAATATTGCATGCAACATACAGCACATATAACATAGCTTTCCAAGCTTGTATATAAGTACAGGTGCTTTGTATATTACATTAAAAAAACTCCACATGTATTCATGGTTAGAAACCTAATCTAGATTTGTGCACAGTTTTTGTGCACAAATGCATTCTGCTCCATGCAAAAGGAATCCTGAAGTTACACTGTATAGGAGTTACATTTAAGAATTACCTAGGAGACTCTTCTTCAGAACTAGGATGTCATGGCAGATTAAATATTAATAGGAGGTTTCTATATGTTGGGGGAGCAGAAGAGGTGTACAAAAATGCAGGTGGTATAGGTTGGTATGTAAGACTTTATAGATTCTGAGGTAAGATATTTAGTTTTCTCCAATTGCAACTGCTCTCTAACCCTTCAGATACCTAGTCAACAGGAAAACTTTCCATTATTAACCCATTTCATCTTTCTCTTCAGAAATTAAAACCAGTGTAGTATTGGGGAAAGTCTCTTTGTTAGAATGACCTAAACTGCAGAAATTTTTAAAAGAGGTTTGTGCTGAAACACTGTAGAGACTAACACTGAGCCATTAAAAGAGAGACTGGATGAATTGTTATGGGCTAATGAGATTACCAACTTTTGTTTTTAAGGAGAAGAAGAAAATTGAAAAGAAATGTTTGTGATCTATTTTGAATACAATTACTGTGCCATGATAAGTGGAAAGTATCAGACTTTTATCAGTAGTGGAATAGATGAAGTGTCACATCCTTGTATGAAGGATGTGGGCATGTGGAATATGCCAGTGATATGGTCCAACCATCTCATCTCACTGTCTGTCTTTTTGTGACTTGACTAGTGGAGAGTAGTTAAAACTAAAATGTTAATGTCATTTGTTGGTCACAGTTGTTCAAATATCCTTCTTTTTGCAAGTCAGGTTCTGCAAGGGTTAAATTCATGTTTAAAAAAAAAGGAGAGAGGAAAAAATACCTTTATGTCAAGTTTAGAACAACTTGAAGGAACTTGTTCAGGTAAGCTTAAATCCCAGATGAGTGTTTGTGGAGTTTTTATATGCTCTCTGTGAAGTATGTGCAAAGTGGAATGCAGAAAACTGCTTTTAGGTTACATCCTTTCAGAAGAGGTGAAGTGTGGCCATATGTAGTAGCTCTTGAGAAGGTTTCTATTGTGTGAACCCAGATGGTTGAAAGCAATTCTAATGGCTATGTTGCATTGAGGACAGGGTGGTAGGGAGTGCATGGTGTGTAGCATGAAGGGACAGGTTGGCTGTAAGGGCATGCTTACACTAGAGAGGATGGCAGCAAAAACACCAGGACAAGATGAAACTCTGACCTGTTGTCTGTTGTGAAATGGGAGTAGTAGGCATCTCGATGTGGTCTAAACTTGCATTGTTTCACTGCTAACTTTTGGAATTGGCAAAGAGAACTTGTCTGTAGCAGAATGACTTTTCCAGTAGTGGAAAAACCCCATTGTTCTTACAAAGCTGGTTTTTTTTTTGAGTCTGACCATGGGTAATCCTTTTGTTTTGTTCTGCAGGAGACAACTGGATGTAAAGGCTTCGTGGTTTATGCAACCTGAGCTTTCATTATACTGTATCAGTTTCCTAAACAGAGACTGGGTGTTAAACCAGTCTATGTTTTGGTTATGGTGTAGCTAGTATTCTCTGCTTTGAGGGTTTTGGAAGACTCACAAGGCTCAATGTATCTGAAGAAGCCCTATCTTCTGACAAGGAATGGTTGACTGTAATCTATTCTATGCAATCATTTTCTGTGATCCTAATTTGTTGTGCTAAATGGTTGCCTGTGACTAGTTTCACTGTATGATAGTGCATTATTTCTGTATTCTGTTACCTCTCAACTGAAATGCTTATTTAGGTAGTCTGGTCTCTAATAGCTGCTCCTATGGAACACTTCTACTTGTTTAGTGGATGAAGCAAAAGGGGTCTTTTGACCAGATGTGAAAGCTGCAGGTTTTCCTTATCTCTATCCCTGCTTGTTCACCTCGTGAGCCAGAGAAGGAGAGAACATCTTGAAGAGGAAGGAGGCATATAGGTACTCAGTGTTTGGCTCCGACTTCAGTATGTAAAACTGCTTTTTCAAACAGGTTTTATATGTACGTAGGTCCAACTGAGAATAAAGACTGCACAAATTGACTTTACTCTCAAACTAGTGTATTGTGTAGAGAATTAGAAAAGCTGGAGAAAGAAGAAACTAGGTATATTGGCTTTACTCTAAACCTAAAAAGCTTTTTGCATTGTCAGCACATCTTAGTAATGTGGTGAAGAACATCCCATTGCAAGTCATCTCTGTCCGAGAAGAAAACACAGAAAAATATACTTTTTTTTGTAGTTTAATTTTTCCAAAATGTTTTGAAATGTTACTTACAACACCCTTGAAATGTTTTGAAGTCATTTAACTTGAGGAAGTAGTCAAGATTTTATCCTGACGTTGGGTGAATAAATTCTCTGTGTGCTTATTCTGTTTGGTTTTTTTGAGGCCTTTGTATACAAATCTATTTGAAAAGCAAAGATCTTGATTGTTTTCTACAAGTAGCTAAAACTATTGGCATAGATGAAAAAGATACATAAGGAAAATCTTGGTCTTTTTTTCCTGTATACTTAATAGCTAAAAGTACTCTTTCTCCTGTTCCAATGTACATTTGTGTACATTGAGTACATGAGAGGATTTGTGTCTTAATGTCTGCTGAACGATGCATTCATTAAAGTGATGTAGATGAGTCTTACCTTAGCTAAATTGTGCTGACTTGGTGATTTCTTCCTTGGGATGTCTTATTTAATTTTTAAAATCTCTTAATTCTTTTACTACCTACATTATTGGAATTTTTAAAGGCTTTGTTCTGTAAGCAGACAGAACAGGACATGTCAATATTTGTCTGTGACCACATCCTGCAGAAACATGACTAGTTAGTCTTGTTGAGAGGTATTTTTAAAAAGACTTTTTTTTTGAAAGATGAGCTCAGAATTTTGACACAAAATTCATACATAGTTAAAAAGCTTTGTGATTTGAGTGAAAACATCACGTGAACCAACAATACATGAAAATAGCTAAGCAAGTAGCAATTAAAACATGTACAATAACTTTCAGTCATGAGGTATTGTTGGTGCTGTTTTCAGATGTGCAGAGGGAAAAGCTCTCAATTGTTCTTAAGTCGGCTGGTAACTGAATCCACGTTTGTAGAGCTTGACAACAAAAGGCTTTTTGTTCACAATTTGTATTCATCTAGGACATGCCAAATAAATAGAACATAGTTTATAAGCATGCCAATATAACGTGTTGCTCAAATGACTTATCAGAAATCCATAATTTATATTGAAATATTTAGAATTTTGGGTAGAAGCTTATTGGGAGCTTTTAGATTTCTGCATGGATGAGCACAATGTAATTATTTGAGGAAGCACACATTGCTATATTTGATGTGGCAGCAAGATGTGCAACTTGAGCAAAACTCCTTCTGAATATTACTTGTGATCATTTCATTAATTTAGTGAGGCAATACTGACTGGGGCAATGCCAGTAGGTGCCTGATAAAAGCAGCAACAACGCCTTTTACTCCTGTGGTTCACAAATAAAGCATACTAGAGAAAATTATTCTATTCCTTTCCCCCACATTTGTTCAATTCCCCTGGGCTGTGTTAACAGTGTAGTTGTGTGACCATCTGTGATTTGCATGCCAAGTAAACATGAGTGACTTTCTCGGCTGGGCCATTCAGTAACCTGCATCTTCTCACTGTTGGTGTGATAACTTGTGCTTCCTGTGCTGTTCACAAGGATCAGCATGCTCCTTGTAGGGTGTTACTCCAGTCATGATGAATGAGCACGAACACTGGTGGAACTGTAGAAGATTTGGCATGTACAGTTTACTGATTTTTTTCTGTTCATTGGATAGGGGAACAAAAAATCTGGTTAAACAGGGACTGACCTAAAAGAACAGAAAAAAATAACATTTGATAAAGCACAGTACCCACCCCTCCTTGTATCAACTGTGCAGGTCATGTTCTTGATTAAAATAGATGTATCCAAAGACAGAAGTGTAGTGGTTTCCAAACTATGAAATGCATTGAGGTGGTGGTTATGTCTTGATAAATGAGCACATCATTTTAAGTCGTTGACTTTGGAATTTTTTGTGGTGTATGGAAAAGAAACTTTGAAGTTTTTCTTTTCCATCTGAAAAGTGTGAAAGGTGTCTTGCTAGTGGAAAGGTATGCATGTGGAGAAAGCACTGAAAAAGGATAAACAGCAGATTTGAAATTCTTAGTCAGTATGGGCTTCTCATGCTGGTCACTGGTTTAACTTATCTTGAGACTGTTCCTTTTCTGCCCTTTTTCAGGTAGCGGTGCTACAGCAGTTGTCCAGGCAGCGCTCTGCAAACCCAGGCAAGAACGTGTAGCAATAAAGAGGATCAACTTAGAAAAATGCCAAACCAGTATGGATGAATTACTTGTAAGTAAATAAGAGGTCAATATGTTATATGGAGACTTACCTTTTGTTTTGACTTTGTTTTTTGCTTGGTCCAAGAGTGAGGGTAGAATTTTATGCAGGATATGAGAGAAGGATTTGAAAATAATCTGAAAGATTTACACCATTCCCTAAAGATATAATTTTTTAAGGTATATTTTCTCCTTTCACAAAAACAAGATATGCGAACTCGAATCTTGGAATAATCAATTTGGGATAACTGTGGCAAGACCCTAAACTCTTGTTTTCTGGAAGCTCAGTTTTTAAGAGATTACTGTCTGGTTGTCTGTCTTTTTTTAATACTGATGAAAGATAAATTTTCCTTTGGTTAAACACTGATTAAAAATATGAAGAAAAAATCTAGTAGGTCTCCTTAAAATGTCTAAAGCACCAAAACATGTTGGACATTTAGCAATGATAACTTTTAAGGAGAAAAGGAGGAATGGCTACACTGCCATCTACACAAGGAAACTCTTGTTAAAGCTAGTAACACGCATTTATTGGATAGGCCATAACAAGAATGTTTGAAGAATATTATTTGTTTGGGCCACTTATCAGAGAAGAAAGGGACCTGTAAGAAGCTATTTGTAAAGGAGCTGCAAGAGTTTTTCCTCTGCACTGGTTATGGCAATCCGGAAAATTCACAAAGAACTATTGAAACCCAAAACCTATTGCTTTCTAATGCTCCTAGATAGGTGCTTATAAGACTAATGTGTGTTTATATATAGGCAGCATAACAAGATTTGAAGGACACAAAACCATTCTAAAAGTGAGAACACTCTCTTCTGTTCCACAGGTTATACTACAGCCTAGAGACTGTGGGCTTTTTCTAATGCAGAAATTCCTGCCTCTGAAGGAAATGATCTCCTCAGCAGGGAATTGCCAGTGCAAAAGATATCTTGAATTTGATACAGAGGGTATGGTCCATCCAGTTTCTTCAGATAAAATGGCTTTTTTACAGTGGAGGACCCAAAATGCTCTTCCCCTGGTGATTGATGGCATTCGCCTTCAGTTCATGTGACCGCTTGTATGCGACATTGTTGTGCTTTTTACGAGGATTGTGGTAGTGGAAGTTACTTCTGAGGTAGTGAGAATTCTGTCAACTGAAAACTCAAAAGATAAATTCTGAACTGTCTTTAATCCCAAGGTGAGATGCTGTGCATGATGTATTAACAGCTACAGTCCCCAAAGAACATTTCTATAAAAAGATAAATACTAATAATTGTAAGATAAATTGGTCAGAATTGGAAAATTTTGGTCAGAATTTGAACTAATACTGGGAATTAAGAATTGAAGTGTTACAAGCAAACAAGCAAAACCAGACAAAACTGCCAGAAGTCTGCAAGAGAAATTCTTGTGGTCTGGAGAAAAATTGCAGTTAGTTACGAGCTTGTAAAAAGTTACCTTGCCAAATGCTTGAGTGTCTTTACTGTTGGCATGTTCCCACTGTCTGTCAAATGAGGCAGTAGGTCTTGAATTTTTGGTCCTATATTGCTTTCTTTTGGTACAAAGACAACTGTCCATACCATCTTCTTTATTTTATAACATAAGTCAATTTCTGCTTTTCTGTGCTCAGATTTTTTTGTTTCTTTTATTTGTTGATCTGTTTTGATCTGAACATGAATTTGGGTGTTCCTGGTTAGGAGAGTTATAGAAGCGCATATATACACATATGTGCATGCGTACACATACATAATTAACTTTTTTCTGTGAGGTTCAGTATACTTATGACTCAATTCTATTAGAGAAACTTTAAAATTTTGTTTGTAGAGACTTTTTCTGGAAGAAGGCATAATTGACCTTCAAAACTCTTGTTACAACTGTACTAACATTTTCATTTCAGTTGATAGTACTTAGAATGTTCTTGTGTTTTTGGCAGAATTTGAGTCGAAAAATTTTGAGTCTAATCAGTTTTTAATCAGTTATTTTTCTGATGAAACAGGTTTTATTGGCACAGGAATGTTCTAAAACTGTCTGTTCTCTGAACACGCTGTTTTTTAAAATGCTGGTGCAGAGCACTTATGAATGCTGTGCACAGGCACCCTTCACAAATTCTCAGCTGTGTGGCCTTCAGAGAAGTGGAAATGCATCAAGCCTGGTGCCCATGTAAGCAGACTTATGGTTTGGGCCAGCGTCAATTAAAATAGAAAGGCAGTGTGGGAGGGAGTTTAAATATTACTGAGGTTACACAAACTGCCAAACTCCTGAAATTCGATACTCTGTTTCCTGCAATGTCCTGTGTTCTCACTATTGTAACCTAAGTGTAACTTTACCCCCTAAGCCAAGGAAAAAGTCCTGTCCTTAGTACTGTCCTGACTGGATATCTTCCCCATTCTTTGACCTCCAGGTTTTTAAAACAATCAAAACCTCAAGTCCACAAACTTTGGAATGTTCTGTAGAACATGATGGTTGTTTGATTGACCAGATTTTCTGGGCCGTTTGCGTTTCTGCGGGGATTGCCCCCGGAGCGTGATCCCTGCCGGGGAGCCCCCGGCCCGGCTGTCTGTGCAGAGCCCCCGGGCTGTCTGTGCAGAGTCCCTGGCCCGGCTGTCTGTGCAGAGCCCCCGGGCTGTCTGTGCAGAGTCCCTGGCCCGGCTGTCTATGCAGGAGCCCCCGGGCTGGCTGTGCAGGAGCCTCCGGGCTGTCTATGCAGGAGCCCCCGGGCTGGCTGTGCAGAGCCCCCGGGCTGGCTGTGCAGAGCCCCCGGGCTGTCTATGCAGGAGCCCCCGGGCTCTCAGTGCAGGAGCCCCCGGGCCGCTGGCACCGGCCTGGTCAGCGGGAGCTGGGCCCGGCCTGCGCGCTGCAGCTCGGCACAGAAAGGAGCTGTCTCGCAGTTGCTTATTAACTGTGTCACCCACCTGCCCTTAGGCTGAAAGACATTTTTATGCAGCTGCTCAGTGAAACTGGATCAGGAATAACCTGGCCGAAAGAGGTTAGCTTTTAACCTGGGCATGTTGCCTGGTGCAGCACACAAGTGCCTGTGCTAGTGCAAGGCAGGGAGAAGAGAGGGATGAAGGAGAGACTTAAATTGCTGTTACTTCTTTGCTGCTGTTGAATGTCTGAGGTGACATAAATGTGAAGAAGGCTCCAGTGTGTTCTCCTGAGTGTTCTGCTGCAAGCTGTTTCCCTGGCAGTGTGTTTTAAATGAATGCTTTTCTTTCTCACCTGTGCATATTGTGGGTCACAGCCAAATAGATGAAGTCTGTGGAGGCTTACTATTCCATTTGTGAGAGGAGTTTTCTAGAACTGCAAGTCTGAAATTAATTATTTTTTTCCTGACTAAAATTTCATCCCTTATCTCTCATGAGG
Organism: Leptocoma aspasia; assembly: GCA_013399835.1. NCBI lineage: Eukaryota > Metazoa > Chordata > Aves > Passeriformes > Nectariniidae > Leptocoma > Leptocoma aspasia. The sequence continues at coordinate 51,095 of VXAX01006456.1, forward strand.
CGCTTTCTGTTTGTTTATTTTTTTTTTTTTGCAAATACTCTTTGAAAACAAGGTCATGAAAGCTGAGACACAAGGTGCCTTTGGCAATGGTTACTGTTGTAGCTCAGTTGTTTCCCATGAGTTGATGGAGGGAGGTAAAATATTCAAAGCACTTTTCAGTTAAAGATAGTGAAGCTTATCTCAGTCAATTAGTTACGTTTCTGCATTATTAATGTCTGAGAAAAATAGATGAGATGCATTTTTGCCCAGTGGTGTCAGCTGGACTTTTTGAGTCACTGTTGTATTACCAGAATAAGAAAATAATAAAACAGTGTAAGAAATGAAATAGTAACCAGGACTGGGGGAGTTACAGTTAAGGTTTGGAATGGGTAGCTGGATTAAGAACCTGAGGCAGTAATTTGACTTGTGTTTAAGATGACATGTCTTCTGGGAGAGGGAAATGTGCTCCACATGTCTGTCTTGTATCTTCCACCTACTGTCTTCTGGGGATGACAGGGAGCTATCTTGTAAATTGCTCTTATTATTCAGGCTCATTGATTCATTATCCAGGCATTCTTCTTTCTATAGTTCAGGGTTCAGAAGTTGTCTAAGGAGGAAGACTTTGGACAGCAGAACAAGCTGAAATGTGTGTCAAGCTACAGCCTGACTTTAATAGTCACCTACGAGCACCATGAGATTAAATCCCAGTCTTTAATACATATAATTAACTTTTTATTAGAAACCAGCTGTGATTTTGAGTGCATTGCAAATAACAAAAAACTTCTTTCAAACAGTTGCTAAAATGAAGTTTAACATTGAAAATGGCATTTGTGGCAGCTTTAATCAACCTAAGTGGGACCTTTGTAGTGCCTAACTTGCACAAGTGCAGTTGAGTTAGAGAGAAACACAGTCCACCTCAAACAGTTGCTTTTCAGGGAAAGAGGAGAGGAGGAGGAGTTTTTTTAGCTGGATTGGCTTCTGGACTGGCTCATGCTCCAGGAGCGTGTCCTCTAGAACCAGGGACGGATCAGGGCTCTGTGGCCGGAGGTGGAGAGAGAGAAGTAGGATTGTGGCAGCTTAAATTGGTGTGAGGCCAAACCCTGTGGCAGAGAAGAGACCTCACGCTCCTGTGTAAAGGATTGGCAGAAGAATGAGAGTGGCCAGAAAGGTGTTAGAGAACAATTATGTGAAAGAGTGAATAGAAAAAGAACTCTGCTTGAATTAACAGATACAAGACAGTCATTCTTAATGTGTACAGCTGTGGTGTGTCATTGATGCTGTTACTTGGTAGTGCCACGTCGTGCATCTGTTGGTGACTGTGTTCCTCTAGTCAATTGTTTCCTATGACTTTTGGCCTGTAATATTGCTTTTTCTCTATTTCTGTTTGACTGTGTGGCTCTGGTGTTTACCTGTCCGTCCCACAGTAGCTGAGCCAGTGGTGCTGTGTCCTTTGTTCGATGGCTTCCTTCCTCCTTTCCTGCCTGTTCCCATTCTACTCTTCATATCCCTTTTGAACAGAAAATGCAGTAGATTTTGACCTTTCCTTGAATTTTGTTGTCCAGCCTGTACCCACATCTTCAGCTCTTGGAGACTACTCATTCTTCATTGCTTACTGTGAATTTGAGACTTCAACAGTAATTTCTTTGCTGTTCTCAGGAGAAAAGTGATGTAGCTATGCCTGTATCTCATGGCCAAACTTCCCTCATGTTCTTAGCAATAATGTTCTTTCTTGCATGCAGATCTTTAGGTAAATTGAAATGTTTTAATGCCTTGATGCATACTCTGTACATACTTTAGTTCTGTTATAGTATTTCACTTTGGAAATTAAATTTTATGTTAGCAAAACTGATAGCTGGCTCTGTTGTGTTGGGCTTTGTATTTCTTACAGAAAGAAATTCAAGCAATGAGTCAGTGCAATCACCCTAATGTGGTGACCTATTACACATCTTTTGTGGTGAAGGATGAACTTTGGCTCGTTATGAAGCTATTAAGTGGGGGTAAGTTAATGGTTTTACTTGTTTGGCTTCAAGGCAATTGTAGGATTTTTTTTCCTAATGTACCACCTTTTAGTTCATTGATCTAAACTAACTAATGAGAAAGGGGTAGACACTGCACAGGATGAACCTCGAGATGTAGACATGTTAAGGAGGAATGTGCAAGCTTACAAAGTTTGTATATCTGTATTCATAGGACAGGCTAAGAATTACTGCAATACAGTAGTTATATAAACAGAATTTAATTTTCATTCTGAACCAATTTATCAAAGTTCTCTATTAAGGCTGTGAAGGGAAAACTGATTGGAATTAAGTCAATTCTGTCAGTGTGATATTTTATGGAGTTTCTCTAGAATCCTCTGTATTTTTATAAAAATGCATATATTTCTGATTTCATAACAAGTATTACTCATTCCTTATTCAAGCAAGATCCATCCTGGGCCAAGTATTACACATATTGCATCCTTTTTATTGCTTAAGCTAACCAAACACTCACTGCATTTTTTTTATGATGATAGTTACTGGTATAAAATTCTTATTTAGCTTTGGAAGAGGAAATAGGGGGCTGAACTTAATGTGCTTGTAGTTTAGGAAAGAGAGGCCCCAGAATAAATATGACGGTCCTGGTTGTTACACGATGTTGTTCAACATTAGTCTTGGTGGCAGCAGGCTATTTCACCATGATGCTGCAAAAAAAGGGTGGGAAGTGCTCATAACACTTGTTGTGTTGCATTTGGTTGAATTGGTCAGTTCAAGCAAAAGCAAGCATAGAGCATGAGAGAATCCAGTGATTCATGACAGGAGTTTACTGTGAGCTGTTGAATAGAGCTTGGATAAAAACAAAATGTTTCCATTCAAAGCCTTGAAGTGTATAATAACTAAAGTTCAATGTCAAACTACGTGTCACTGGTAATGTTACCGTTTGTTTGCATTTGTCTCCTTCCAATCTTGCAGCTGCATGTTTACATTATGAACACATGAACCATGATCTAAACAGGATAATAAACCAAGACCTTTGCAGTACATATCTGTTTAAATATGGGGTACTCCTGAATTTTTAATTAGTCATTGCTTTGCAAGCTGTTAGCAAATCTTTCTAATGGATCATTAGGTGTTATGGTATTTTTGACAAAAAGCAATGCTTTGTATCTCATTTGGGTGGGTTAGTGGTGTGCTTTATTTTAAGAGCTAGTTACATGAAGCATTAACACATACATGCAAAGATGTAAATTGCAGTAGCATAAAAAAAATGAAGAAATACAGTTTTCTAAAGAATTTGAATGATAATGCTTTGTATATGCTTTTTTTCTCTCCTGGATCTGTAATACAGGTTCAATGCTTGATATAATAAAGTATATTGTCAACAGAGGAGAGCACAAAAATGGTGTGCTTGAAGAACCCATAATAGCAACAATTCTTAAAGAAGTTTTGGAGGGCTTAGACTATCTACACAGGAATGGGCAAATTCACAGGTAGGAGCATATACATAGTGAAAAGCATTTTCAAAATTGACTGTAGCTTGTTGATTCTGATCGGTTGCAATGGCTTGGCTAAGCAAGTTGTATTGCCTCTTTCACCTCCATAAATGTGATCAGTAATTATCAAGTGATAGTGCTCAGGCAGGTGCTGTAATCTTGGTTGCAGTTTGTCACTAATATTTAGTATTTGCCTGGGTCTTTATCCTGTCTCTGTTTTCTAGTTTGGATAGGTTTGTGCTGTGATAAGCATGCCAGAACTGTGGTCCGTAGTCCTGTACCTGCTGGTGCTCCAGATACCTAATGTGATTCTAGTTTATGCTCTATGTTTTGTGACTTGGTTATTGTGTTGCACAGTAACCTGTAATCTTGGGTGCTAGGACTCCTGTAAAAATGCAAAATGATTTTTTTTCCTGGTAATCAGTAAATATCTATTACAACTCTACAGACCTTCTTTTATGACCACGTGTGAAACTGGGATTTGTACTGCAGAACTGCATCTTAGTGTAAATGCATCTAATGATTGCTGTGGTCTGTATAATCTTTCTCCACTGACTTCCTCCATGTAAATTGTGCAGATCCCCTGGGACGATATATCCATATCTGCTGTAGGAACCCAGAGGTTGTTCCCACTCTTTGGTGGTTGGAAATGTGTTCTGACCTTCCTCTTAATTTTATTGAGGTGAATTTTTCTTTTAAGGAAGGTGTCTGCAGTAGATTCTGTTTCAAGCATTAGCCTATGATAAGGGAATCTTTTACCCAAAAACCAGGTTTGCTGCAGACAGGACTCTGAAATGGAGGTGGTACAGATGTAGCACACTAATTGTTTTTTATGTGTATGTCTTACGTCTCATCTTATAAATGAACTGTCACTGATGTAAATCAAGAGCTATTTCCTCCTTTTTCAGAGAGAAAATTGAGATAAACGGAGAAATAAAGAATAGCTATCTTGACTTCTGGTCTGGAATGCCAAAGATCTGCCTCAGACCTTAATTCACAGTATTCTGTTAAGCTGATATTGCTGTGAAGGGCACATTCATGAGCTTTTAAGCATAACAGGATTCTTTGAGGTCGGATTTGTGAATTCCCCTTGTCTATTCTTAAAGTACCTTAAGATAAAAAGAGGGATCTATATGATACATCTGAGATTTCTCCTTTTTTAAACTGTGCAGAAGTCCTGTTGAAGTTGAATAAGGCACACTGTGCCTTCAGTTTCCCATGTACATTATAGGCAAATGCTGTGGTATAGTTCAGGGAATACTATGTCAGGTGGCATTTGTTAGTTGGAGATGTTTTCAGAATTCTTCAGGGATCTTGTTCTGTTGTTTCAATGCCTTATTTTTAATCTGTATATATATGAGGAAACAGATTATGTTACCTTTCAGTAGTAATATAAATTCAATGAAACTTGGAAAGTAAATTTTCTCAAGTCTTAATTGTTACGATAGATTCTGTATGACAGTGTTAAACTGTGCATTAAGAATGGGGTGCGTGTTTCTATTAAAAAAAAAAAAAGAACCAAAGCAAAACAACCACAAAGTTTTCTTCTGAACATTACATGTGAATAGTGTGTTAAATGGATATTGTTAACTCTTAAGCACATACTAAATTCTGAACATATTCAATGCCAAGTAACTTTTCACCACAGTACCCTATAGCAAAATATGTCTGCTATTCCTGAGCTTTAATAGCTTAATTGGATAGAAATGTACAGTACATCTACCTCTTTTGAAGATATATCTCCTCTGAAGAGATCGAAGAGGAGAAATTTTTTTCAACTTCTCTTTTTCATTAGTGGTGCAGTTGGATGTGAAAAAACATTAATTCTTGGTTTACAGCTCTGAAAGCTTTTGTTTGTGAGACTATATTTATAAATGGTTGTAAACCAGACTTTGAACTTAAATATCTGTCTTCTTAAAATCTATCCCTGAATTTTACTCATTTATGCTAGAGCTGAATTCTGGTCTTCTTATACGTGAAAATTTGTTAGAGTTTGAGTTCTGAGCTCTGTTTAATGTTATTCAGTTACATTTTACATATCAGCTTCCTTTTTCTGGTTTAAATTTTAAAATACTATCTTGTGAAACTATTCAGTATGCAGTATTTATTTGTTTGCATAAAACGTGCAGTATGTGCTTTTGTGCTAACCCCTGTTTGTACATTCTAGAGATTTGAAGGCTGGCAACATTCTTCTGGGTGAGGATGGCTCTGTGCAAATAGCAGGTAAGGGTGGTGGTAGAGTAATGGATAAATAAAAGCAAAAGGTACTTGCAGCTGGATCAAGGGCAACTGATATCAAGGGGGAAATTTTTTCTGTTGGCTTTTAACTATTCCTTTTGGGATGCTGTAGCCACAAGTTATCCAGTTTCAGATTTCAGGATCCTTGATTAATGATACTTAACTCAGAAATTATTCAATATTTCTCTGTGTCCCATCAAAAATTTTTCTAATGTCCCCTTAATGTTTCCATTTGATTCACCCCAGCACCTTAAACAGCTTGCAAATGGTAGAAACTGGTGTTTCTGGTAATTTCATTTTTTTTTTCTGCAAGTAATTGTAATAGTTCTTGGGGAGCCAACAATCTGTGTATACTGTCCTTCATAACTTTGACTATAAGTTTACCAGTCACTGAGATGCATGAGATATATCTCACTGAGAATTATTTTTGGCATATCTGCCATTTGTCTGGCAGTGGTATCTGTTGGATACAGTTTAGCATCTTAAACAACCTCTGAGTGCATTGGTGTGCTTCTTGAGCTGTAGTCTGTAAGAATTAAATTATTTGGTCTTGTAAGAGCAAGGCTCATATCCCATCTTTCAGGCTGGTATCAGATTATTTGGAAAACAATGGGAGCAGGTGGTGATACCTGCCCCTTCCCCCAACACACTGCTAGGCCTTCCACAGTCTATAGTGGGTGACAGAACATTGAGAGCCCTCAGTAATAAAAATGGCTATAGATAGAAGTTGTAATTTTTGTATAAATTATGCTTTCAAAGTACCATGTAAACATGTATTTTAAGGGCTTTAATATGCCTGTATCAAATGATGATAAAGCTACATTTTTCTGTGATTACTGGAGGTGTTCTCTTTTCAACCTTAAAATCAGGTAACAACAGGAAAGCAATAGGGAATAAATTGAACTCTATAGTGAATTACTCTATTTCAGCATAACTGTATAACTGGATTGTAAATAGTACAGTTGAAAATTCTCTTCACATAGCTGCATTCAAAATTGACAGTATTTCTACAGGCGTTGGGAACCTGTTCTTTCTTCCACCTACACGCCTACCTTTCCCATACAGCTGTCAGTGATGTACTAATGGGTTAACAGAACAATGAGCTTTTTTTTTTCTTCTTCTATTTTAGAATTAGGGAAAAGCTATTCATGTCCTGGTCTATTATTAGGTACATATTAGTGATGACTTTTCTGATTGTCTTTGGTTTGTCAAATTCCCATAAGAATTGAAATTACATATAGTATTCTCTCTTGTTCAGATCACAATCGTATTTAGTTGCTGTGCAGAAGAAGCTCCTTGTCTTTGAACAATAGCAGATGCAAACCTTGGCACAAGGTGCATATTTGAAAACCCTAAGTGACAAATGTATAGGAGTCCTTTGCAACTTTATTCAGGAAGACACATACTGGGAGGTTAAACCTGAGGATATTTTAGTGTGGATTTCCCTAATAAAACTATACCTTCTATTCCATAGCATTTCATGAACAGCGTGTCGTGGAGCAAAGGTCAGCTTTGCAATGGAGAGTTTCTATAAGCATACCTTCAGGAACTGATTTTATTTCTAAAATATAAAATTTTGGCTTTGTTATTGGTAGTTTAACAGATTTCAACTTTTCTCCTCTTTCCCAGATTTTGGTGTTAGTGCATTTTTAGCAACTGGAGGTGATGTTACTCGTAACAAAGTAAGGAAAACATTTGTTGGTACTCCCTGTTGGATGGCCCCTGAAGTAATGGAGCAGGTATTTCTAATGCTAATCAAAAATTTAAAACATTTTGTCTTTTAATTTTGGAACTTGAGACATTACTACTTTGGTTTTCCCTTCTGGCTCTGTTTCAGGTGCGAGGTTATGACTTCAAGGCCGATATGTGGAGTTTTGGGATAACAGCCATTGAGTTAGCAACAGGAGCAGCACCTTACCACAAATACCCTCCTATGAAAGTAACAATCACTTTGTAATTGTTAATTCTGTTAGCTGTATTAATGCTGCTAGATAGTACTACTTCATTTTCAATAGCAACTTAGGGTGTCTAAATAGATGTATTCTGTGGAGTACTTTTTCTCTTTTAATTTCTGCATTTCAAATTGGTCTTGCTTATGACACCTCATTTTTGGGTTTATTTTAGGTGTTAATGCTAACGCTTCAAAATGACCCTCCCACTTTAGAGACAGGTGTAGAGGACAAGGAGATGATGAAAAAGTATGGCAAATCCTTTAGAAAACTAATCTCATTATGCCTTCAAAAAGATCCTTCCAAAAGGTAGGTCACTATTGCCATGCAGAATAGAATTATTTCTGAAAATATGTAGCCTACTGTAAGTTTCAGTGACATAGTCTTTAAGTGTATGGTTTGAATTTTGTAAATAGCAGCCTTCAGTCACCTCCATCTGGGGAGAAGAAATTGCCTTTTTACTGTTCCTTAAGTTTTACTTCTTCTCATTGTTAACCTAATGTATTTACACTCAAACACAGTATTGAATTAAATGCACATCAAACAGAAGTCCTTGCTCTACATCCTAATTTCTCATCTGAAGCAAAATGTAAATCTTGATACTGTACACAAGTCTAACAAGACTATTCAGATTGAGCAGCAGAACAGTTGGTAACCAAATATATCATTCTCTTGGCCTTTAAAAGAAATTAAAATAAATAATTTTATGTTTATTTTTCTTGTTTTGTAACATAAACTTAGGGTTGTTTTTAACTGAGATATTTCCAGAGAACATTACTTACTAAGATGTAATTTTTTTTTTTTTACTGTAAAGTTAGGGGCTCCAAGTTTGTTGAATTTTCCTCATGTTTATGTAGGGAATTGCATATCATGGTGTCTTTGCTGTTTGTTCTTTCTTACTATGTTTTTAAATAGCCAAGGTGATGAAAGTATTGAACATCTATTCCAAAACCATTGTTGAGGTCCCAAGTTCCCTGAATTATTAGTTTATTTATTCATTTTTATGCTGACTCATATTTGCAGGCTTTTTTTGCTGAAGAATTGTAGGAAGCACATTCTAATTAGCATTATTTCCTAAGGTATTTAATATATCACTGTTTTCTAGAGTTTCAGAGCTACTATTTTTGGGGAAAGATTGTTCTGAGAGAGCAATCCTGATTGTATGTGTCATTTGTGGTGTGTCCTCCTGATGTAATGTTAGCCTAAGTCCAGGATATGGTTGTAGGGAGTCAAATTGAATAGGTGACAGCAGAAATACTAGAGAACAATTATAATTAAGAACAAAGATTGTGGCCACGTCTTTATTCTTGAAATACTTGAAAATTTTTTTTCAATTCAAAGATCAATTCTGTAGTGCTTTCAGGTTCCCAAACCCTTTACCCTTGCTGGTCTTAGTAGCAAGTCCTGACGCTTTAAGCTTAGTGCTGCAGTTTGGCTGCTTACAGATAAGAATAATAATGCATAATCAAGCTCTTGATAATCAAGCTTCTTTTGGTTTCCTGTACCTAGCAATTTTCAGGGCAAGATTAAAGTGGTACGAAGTAATGAGAAGTAAATAAAATAAATTTTCCTTGTCTCCTTGAATGCATAATGTTGAGTCACCTGATGTGTAGTAAAGGCATTGGTGTTTAAGGTACTTACCTAAATGTATACATTTATTAAAACACATGCAATACCTTCATACTCAGGATTGCCTTGAATAGAACAATTAAACCAGCAAAGAGGTGTTCAGATAGAAACAGGTATAGAGCAATTGTTTTTATACTGAGGGGGTCATCACTATTTTTCATATTTCTTACAATCCAGGATGTAATTTTGCATGGAGATCTCTCTCCTCAGTGCCAAGGATGCTGCTCACAGTCCTCAGCTGCAATTCATTGCTGCAGCTTGTGTGGAAAAACAGGGCCAGAAAACATGTCCAGACCAGTTCAGAAACATCTGGCATAATTAATGCAGAGGAATGGAGAACACTAGTTTGGATAAAACTTTACTAAAATGTAGCTTTTAATTGTGGATAGCCCTGTTATGAGATGTGATGGTACTATACTTCGATAACTTTAAAACTTTGGCATAGAAGCTTGTTTTCCTTTTTAATAGTTTTCCCTTCCTTTTTTGCTTATCCAAGATGCATGTATGAATTACTACTGAGTCTGGTGGTCTCCACAGGACCACTAATCAGAACTCCTTTATTGTAGAGCTCAGTGCTTAGGAGGTGAAGAAAAATATGTGCTCTATGGAACCTACTGTCTGTGTCTAAATTGAATTCTTTTTGTTAATGTCAAGAGTTGTTTCATTATTCCTTGCCAGTGTAAACTGATATATACATACAGACTATTTACTACTCCTCTTTGGCTCACTTGCTTTACAGATCTGTCCTCAAAGAAATAAACAAGGTCAGATTTTTGGGGGTTTTTTGAGATTGAGATTTTCCAAATGGAAGCTTTCTCACTGTTTTAGCTAGTTTGTTCTATATTCAATCTCTTGCTGGAATTCAAAGGGAAAACTAGAGCAGATTTTGCTTCTATTTATTTAGAAATTACGAGTCTTGAAGATTTTGACTTCCCTAAATTTAGCTGTGTCAAAATTAGTCCTGGATGATGGTATGGGCTCCTAATGGAAATTATGGAGGATTTTATCTCATCCCAAAAGATGCTTCACTTTTTCTTCAGAGTCTGCTTCAGTACCAGAGCCTGGCTTTGGCTAGATAAGTGGCTTTTTGGGTCCCTAGGGAAGCTAGGGAGACAAAACCTGCTATTGGAATCACTTTGATAGCTGTGAGATTGTGGTTATCTCTTGGAAATGCTGAAACAGACTTAAACAGAGCTGCAAGTAAAAATGAAGTGTGTCACTTTTTTCCTTACAGCTGTTGTTTTGATTTGTGTTTGTCTGTTTGATTGGAAGATGATCCTGATGACTCTCTTTGGTTTATGCATCATGTTAGTAGTGTCAGTAGAGTTTCTTGAGAATATCTGCTGATATCAATTAGGTAAAAGTATGCCAATAGGAGGTACTGATGCTGCTGTATGGAAAATGTAATTATGCTTTTATTGCTGTGGAGCAAAGTTTTAGTTGTATTCATAGAGTCATTTGGGGAAGAAAGCCTTTTACCTGCCTTTCTTTTTGTGGGTATTTTTTGTTTGTCTTATTTGTTTTTCTTAAAGGTTAAATGCATTTGTGTTGAACAAAAAAGGGGGGGAATTGGCAGCTTAAGAGACTGATTTTTTTTCTCTCTTTTTTGGTATTTTTGCCATAGAGAGGCTTAAATTTTTTCATGTGTGGTAAGTGAGTTTGTGTGAATTAATTCAGTAGCTATTATCATTCATTCCCCATTCATACAGTACTAATTCAAAAGTATTAGAGACGTACCATTTAACTAATGTCTTGTACTGTATTCACTGAGAGGGGTCTTTGTTTGCTGTTCTAATTTATTATTGATCTTTCAGGCCCACAGCAGCAGAGCTTTTAAAATGCAAATTTTTCCAGAAAGCCAAGGTAAAATGTTTAACCCTATGAGTAAATTTTGCTCTGCCTTAAAATCTATGTGAAACGTCTTCTTTCCTTGTATTGATTTTTAACTTAACAAATGTTGGTTTTGCAGAATAGAGAATACCTGATTGAAAAGCTTCTCACTAGAACACCTAATATAGCACAAAGGGCAAAAAAGGTGAGTGCATTCACATATTTTTCTTGAGCAGTATGGAAGATAAAGCAGGGACTCCTCAGTTGCCTTACATTTTTAGTTGACTGACTGAGCCATACTTTTAAGGTAGTCCTTCAAAGAGAGTGAGTGTTGAATCAATGTTTTCTGCAGCCTTGTTTTCTCTAGGAAGCCCTGAGGCATTTTTACTTCCTTTCTGACCTTGTCAAAATGGTACATGATGTTTGTCATACTTGATACGATTTTTTTCTCACTTCCTCTTAGAAAGCTACAGGGGAAGTAGTTGTGGGGAAAAAAGGTGACCTGCAAACATATAGGTTCATATCAGTTCATATCTTCATTGATCACCTAGGGAAAGGGTGAGGATACTTTAAATGGTATTTATTGACAACGGCCTGGTTCTTTGGATTATTTCAAATTTTATTACCAAAAAGTCAGGTCGAAACTCTGCAAGAGTGCTGCTGAGTTTTTCAAACCAGTGGAGCCTTATTCCATGGGTGACAGAGTTAAACCCACAGCTGTGGCATACGCTTGTATTTCTGTGGTGCCTTTGGCACTTGTATAAATGAGCTTACCAAATCATGTGCAGCAGAATAAAAAAAATAGTAACTCCTAACGGGTAAGTATTGTAAAATCTTTAAATATGAAGCAAACTGCTGTTCATAAGAACTCAGAAACAGGAATGAATGTAGACTCCTGTTGTTGTGTGTGAAAAATTATTGAACTCTTTTCCCTTTCTATCGTGACTTAACTTCAGTATGAGGTGCCTGCTCAGAGACTTCCGAGCCTCTGCAGGTGACACAGTAGTGTGCTGAGTCCAGCCTTCTAAAAGCAGGCTTGCTGGGGGGATATTTTGAGGAGGGCATTTTAGAAAAGGAGCTGTTTCAGCCTTTGCTGGCACGTCGTTGGGCTGCAGCTACCCTGACCAGCACTTGTACGATTTTCTGCTGTCTTTGGGAGTATTGGTTTGGCGTAGTTCTGCAACACTGAAATGTTCTCTCAGCTGGTGGCTCAGATCTGGAACAGACAGGCAGCAAGTGCTGAGTGCTTCAAGTTCCTTCGACTCTTCTTCATATGGAAGTAATTTTGGGAGCTCGTTGTTGGTGGGCTCTGAGAGGCTGGAGTAGGAAGGGCTGCTGAGATGGTTTGTGGCAGGGGTGCCATGCTGAGCGGGTTGGTGCCTGCGAGGCAGGTAGGAGGAGTTCGGGGTTTGGCCGGGTGGTGGCAGCAATGCCCGCATAAACCGTGATCCAGCCCGAGAAAACCGATCCTCGGCTGCTCGGTTTACACCTCGAGAGCACGGGAGGGATCAGGGATGTGCTGGGACCAGCCAGGCTCCTGACAGAGCGCCTGCCTCCTGAGGTTTGGTCTCCCAGCTGGATCCCCGGGTCAGCTTTAGAGACTGCCTGTTAACTCACGCATGCTGCACGTCTACTTTATATTTCTTTGGATAACATAGCGCTTGGAATTGTGAAGGGAATGCAGGATAGCCTCCCATGCACCACCAGAAATAATTTTCTGAATTACTTTTTTGACAATTGTTTCTAATTTGAAAGAGGTGTGAATCTTATGAAATCAATGCAATAGAGTGGTGGAGACAAGTTAATACATCTTTAATTACATCATAAATAGAAGAAATATTTGGATTTTAGCTACTGAAAATGCTAAATTATTTATATTTTAAAAGGACACAGTATTAAAATTCATTGGGGATTTAAAGTTTAATTCACTTGTTAGAACTGTGCATGTAGCTGCTGTTTTAAGATACCATAAAATATAAATGTACTTTAATAATAAAACTCCAGGGTTTTGTTTAAAAAGCTTGTGTAAGTTGAGTTTGGTTGCTTAAACATTAACGTGTACAATGTCTAAGAGGTTGCTTTTGGAAGAAGTAACCCCTGTAATTGAAAAACTAATATCACTAGGGCAATAGATAGGAAGGAGCTGGTGTCATCACTGCTTAAATTATCTTCTGTTGCACTTGCTATAAAATGCCTATGACTAATGATCTGTAGCACCACTGCTAGTACAGATGTCAGATCTGCCCCACGGTAATCTAATTTTTCTTCCATTTACCACATGTATAATTGCTTTGCCTTGTTGCCCAGAACTCCAGCCTCAGTTTAGTTTTAACTTTAAATTCTTCTCTCTTGACATAGTGTTCCCGTGTTTTGCTTCTGCATTTATAGCTTATACTTGGCACCTGTTTTTTTTTTAAATATGAATTCGGGTCTGTCTGTGAAATCCTGAAACAGGTACATGGGTCTTGTATGTGTGAGGAAAACATTTGGTGCTGTAAAGTTGTGTCCTTTAAACCCCAATTTGATAATTGAGCAATGTTTTCACTGTGTGTTTAAAATACTGTTTAACATTAGAATTGTAAGCTACGTGTTTGTGCACATGTTCCCCCTGTTTCATTTGCTTTTAATTCTGCTAAATTTTAAATTATGTCCTTCTTCCTTGCCCTAGCCTAGTAATTGAGGATAATGCTGAACCAGAAGGAGCATGTCCTGCCTCCTCCTGTGCAGGACCTGGTTAGATATATATTGGTACTGATTCACAGGAATGATTGTTAGACCATGCAACTTCTTACTGGCAATTCTGGGTTTTGCTAATGGGACTGCTCACCTGTGAGAGCATTGCTGCTATCAAGAAGAGCTGGAGAAAAGGCTGTGAGGAGTGGTTGAAGCTCAGTGTGGTTGGGTAAGCAGGTACATGCTCTGAAGCTGTGCTTTTGTCATTGGTATAAATGTAGGAGCCCTGGCACCCCGTGCCTCTGCCTGGCAGAGCAGCCTGCCCTGTCCTACTTGGATGAGGGCTGTGTGCACTGCTGGCATAAAACAGCCCACCAAGAGTTTACATATACTATTTATTAACACATGCTGAAGTAGTTTTAATTTTGAACTGAACACTAAGTTCAGTTGTTGTTTTAACTGTTTAATAAAACTAAGTTGTTTTATTTGTGATTAGGATTGCTGTATTGGAATGGAGCAATTTGAAATTTGAAACAGCTTTTAGAGTTCCACAGTCAGTTTTCAAATCTTGTCACACTTAAAAATTAATTATAACTGTAAGTACTCTGTATGCCCAAAGGCCCTGGGTCAATTTTATGGTTTTATAATCCCATTTTTTTGATTTTTAAAATCTCCTGCATGACTGCCACTTCTACAAAGTGAACAGGGAAAAACATGTATCTGCATTTCATTTTATTGCTGTCTGAAGTGCTGCTAGTAAAAAAAAAAATCTGAGCAATAATTGGGCTTGAATTCTATTTTTGGAATGGTGGTATTGCATTGTGCTCTTAATAGAAGCTTTTTTCAGAGCTGAGAGTTGTATGTTAGTGGGAAAAACCTGTGACAGCAGGAAGAGATGATTAGTGTGAGTGATACCAGTTTTTATTATACTTCACTAAAAATGCCCTTATGGATGAGTTGGAATTCTAGCTCCTCAGTACAGCTATTTTAAGGTAATGGTCATGTTTCATTACATAAGACATCCCTGCATTTAATGAGAAAAATATCATTATATCCCAGATTGCTTGGACAGCTATAACAGCAGGATTGCACCTCAGCAAGACATACATGTGCAGCCCTTCCTTGCTTCAGTAATGGATTTAATCTGACAGATACATCTCACCAGTGATGTGTGTTAGTACAGCTGGACTCCAGCTGAGCTGAAAAGCAGAGAGCAACATGAACGTGAGCTCAGATTGTTAATATAATTGTACATTATCTTTTCTTTACAGTTTAAGAAAAACTTATTTAAATAATATTGACATGTAACATGAAAGGACGTGCAATACTGGAACACTTTTTCTGGAAGGCAGTAGCTGACCCATAAATATGTGTTTGGCAAGGCTTTGTGTGAGGGAGGGCCTTCCATTGCAGAGGATGAATTGTTCAGGTTATCCAGAACACTGCTACAAATAAAAAAAAATAGTGGAACTGTGTTTCTATGATTGAATATTTGTTTTAATATTTCATATGAAGGAAGAAGACAGCTTAGTGTTTTTGCCACCATGTAGTTGTGGCTCTAGATGCAAGGAACTTCATGCAGTATATGAGTTTATCCATCTTTTCTTTCATAGGGTGGTTTTTTCATCTGTGTGGTTGGTTGTGAGGTTGGATTTTGGCCTTTTCAAATGGCTCTAATTGTTACAGGATAAGTGAGCTTTGAAAAAAACCGTGGCTTAGTTGAGTGCCTTTGTACTTGAAATAGCCATATGCATATCTAAAATAACTTGGGTTACTTATTATGGCAGAGTTCAAAAGGTTGTACATGATTCATCTTAGTTGTTGAAAAGTCGCCCTGTTCCCTATTGGAAGATGTGTTCCAGTCCATGGGCCATCATGGTTCCACTTCAGAATTCATTTTTGCAATGAGTCCCTGTCTCTTGTGTAACTGCATTGATCTGCTCCTTAGCTAATGTTGTGTTCATGACCTGTTGACTTGTTCAAAAACATCTGGAACATGGACTGACAGGGGGTTGGTGTATAGTGAGAACTTTTCTGCTTAGACCAGTAGCTCTAAGTATTTGGCATTTATCAAAGCTGTTGAAACTTGCAGAACTGGAGGAGGATTTTCTTAAGAGTGCTGTTGAAGGAGTCGTGATTAAAGAATCAAGACAGGATAAAGGAAGTCTGGGTGTGTATGATGCTGGTGATAGTCTTTGATCAGGGAAAAAGCCTGGTAAATAAGCAGAAGATAATCCTATTTTATTGTCCTATTTTGTAAGGATTTGGTTTTCTGTTGCTAAAAATGTGCAGGAAGGTGCTGGTTTTACCTGTTTACCTTCTGAGAAATTAAACCTCAAACATTTCACTCACATGACATCCAATACCAGAGCGCTTCTCTTGGATTTGGAATGGCTCCCTAAGTGAAAGTGTCTCAATGGAATTAGTTTTTATTTAATAATTTTCCCAGTTTATAGGCTGAATCAATATTGTGTCAATGCAGGCAGCAACAGCTTCCTAGCTTGGGTCACCTTGCTGTCATGGGGTTTCCTTTCTGGACGAATCAGCCTTTCTGCCTGTCTTTGTTTATAAAGGTAACAAGGAGTTTTGGGAGGATGTGGAAGTGTGTATTACTTGTGATTTTGTGTATTTTTGGGAAGTTTGTCAGGAAAGTCATGCAGGCAGATTAATTACAAAGAGGATTCTCTAAAAGCCAGGTGGCTCAGAAGCAGCATTCCCACCTGTTACCATTTGCTTAAAGACTGATGGAATAGGTATGTGAGAATTTTTGCTTTTATATGGAGAAATTAAGTATTTAGCCCTCACAGTTAAAAAAGAAAAGAAAAAAAAAAGGGGGGAAATTAAAAAGAGAAAGAGCCCAGGCTCAAGAATCTGAAGAAAATGTAAAGTAAATATGTTTTCCTGGTTAGACCCTGTAAAGCTTTTACAAGTACAGTACCAAAAAAAATTGTATGTCATTTGTTTTGACACTCCTTTTCCCCCTGCACTTGTGCTTGATACTGGTGGCATTCTTAAAAGTTCCTGGAGAGAGCTGCAAGAGAAGTACAGGTGAAGCAGGACATCCTTGAGATGGTGTTACCCAGTGATACTATAGGGGACTTAATTTAGCTGCAAAGTGCTCTTGTCTCAAGCATCTAAAATTATGTCTGGAGCTGAAAACTTCAAGGTTTCAACCAGAACAAGTAGATTAAGGAGAGCAGAAAGAAGGTCTGGAACAGTAATAGTTCTGTTTAGCTCTGATAAACAGCTCCTCAAGAAGGTTATTCCAACAGTGCATCTGCAGCTGAAGTCAGGCAGTGTGAGAAGGGAAAAGGGAGTGTCAGGGGTGCACATGGCAGCAGTGTGGGATTGACTGGCAGCAGAGGGCAGCCACATCCAGTGCCCTGCAGCCAGCAGGATCCATCCTGCCTGAGCTGTGTCTGCAGTCACAGCCTGGGAGTCTCACTCCAGCGCTGGGATTTTAAACGCTGTAGGCTGGTTAGGATGCATGCTGCTTCTTGATATCTGACTAAAATAGAAACACTGGGGGTTTTAGAAAATGGGGTTTTATAAAAATTGCAGATCTCTGTTAATTATTTTCATGTCAATTTATGGCTTTTTTTGGAGAACTACACTCAAGTTGAAATTTGATCACCTTAATATTTGAGAGAGACCTTGAATAAATTCAGATCTCTTTAAAATCTGTATGGAATGCAGAATGTGTATTACAGTAATTTCTGCTATGTACATAAGCAATTGGAGAAAATAGAAGAAGGTAAAAATTAGAATTTCACCTTGAAATGGTACTTTCAAGCCTCTGAGTTTGAAAGTAAGTGAAAGTCATAGTAATTTCTTGTTTGAATTCTACAGTAATATACTGTTTTCCTAAATATTCTTTGCTGTGTCTCTAATGCTGACATTGAAACCCACCTTATAATGAGTTTTTTACTACTGAATAATGAAAGCTCTACATGAGGCTGTATTTGTCTTCTTTCTTTTCACCTCTGGTTATTTTAAGAATGTAAACAGCTTGGATGATAGGAAGGCATGGTGGAATTGGAAAATGATGATTATCAAGGTGGCTCTAGTGATTCCTCTAGTGGAAAGTCTTAGTAGTGATTGACCATCATGATGTGCATTCATCTGAGCACCCAGGAAAGAAAGCTCTAAAGATCTGGATCTGTCTTCATCTTTTGGAGTACTAAATTACTTCACCAATTTTCTGTATCTTTTATTTGCTTTCTTTGATTCTTGCCAGATACCTTTGGCCTTGGCACCTTAATTTGATTGGAAGGGTGGAGGCAAGCCGGCAGGGAAAAGAAAGAGGATAGAAAAGAGCCTCACTCTGCAGGTGTGAATTAGCCATCAGGTCATGCCTGACAGCCATTTGGGATTCCTTGTGTTTGAGGTGAAGTGATACTTTTGTGGGGCAATGTATCTCCTCTGCACAATTAATTGGAAACATCCTCCTGAGCACAGGTAGGAGTTCATGCCTGAAAGGACAATTGTTAAAATGTGAGTGAAAGAATTATTCGCAGCTAATAACATTCAGTAATGAAGTTTATGTAGTGGAACTAATAAATGGAGAAATAATGTCTGAAAGCCAAAAATCATACTGGGTTACTAAATTTCACATTTCCCATGTGACTGGAATTTCAGCAAAACTGCAATTTCTCAAAGCAAAATCAGATTGCAATTTTGGACTCAGGCTGAAAGCAGAGATAATAAGTGTGTTGCAGTATTTAGGTAAAGCCTCATGTTTAAGGAAAGCAGAATTAGGAGTTCAGGGAGTACCTTCACTTGTAAACAACATGTTTTGGTAACAAAATAATGTCTTACTTTGAGCCACTACATTTTGCTGTCTCTAAGCAGCATTATCCCAGCAATAGAAGAATTGGTGAAGAGTGGAAACGGGGAGGGTGTTGGACAAAGAATCCCCCAGAGTGGATGAGGACTTGGTACACTGATTCACTGGTACTTTTCTCATCATTTCCTCTAGAGGTGAAGGAATGTGCTCCCTCATCCTATCTCTCTTCAGCTAATAATGTCTTTGTTTTCCTCTCACTGACAGCTGCATTGTATTCCATTTCTAAATTGGGAGCATAGGTAAGATTTCATGGCAGTCTTCTCAATTGATGGCCATGCCCTTGGGAATCACATTTGTCATCATGTAACCATGATACTGTTTGGCTTATAAAAACAAACCAGTACCATAAATATTTAAAGCAAATAGTTTTTTTTTTAACAGACATCTGGTTTTTGTTGACTTCTGCTCTGTTATCCCTTAAAAAGGGTGCTCTTCCAGAACCAGTAGAAAGCTGAAGAAGTCCTGTTCAATGTAGAATTATCAGTCTCCTGTATTCAGTATTCTTTCTTGAAGAAAGATATAATGATCTTATATTTCTTGACTTTAGGCTGTCAGTATAATTGATTCCTCTAGGAGAGAGTATTCCAATAGTTTCCAATAGTATGAGTACGAAACATTGTGAATTCTTTTTTCCAAGTAGGAGAAAACAAAGAAAGACTAAGTTTTTTTTTTTTTCCATGATATTTGCAGCATTCAGAATGGTTTAAGAGGAGGAGACACTAACACCAAATTACTGTGATATCACCTTTTGGGTTCTACAAAGCAGATTGCCAGTTTTTTCTTACAGAGGTAGTGGTACAACCCATTAATAACAATAGCCTGCATAAACTGTGGTGAGAAAAGACAAGGGTTTGAATTTCGTAAAACACATTGAGGTTTGCAGAAGTTTTGTGGCTTCCATCAGAATAAAAACAAGGCTTCATAATATAATGAATTCAGAGGAGTTTAAGAATAGTGAGCAGTGAAGGGGTTAGGATGTTCACGTGATCTGTGAGACTGGGTTGGATGGGGACCAGCATTCTCCTGAGGTGGTACTTCAGCTCTTCAACAAAGTATGATGTGAACATGTGGGAATTCATGTGCTGTCTCGGACCTCAGGGTTTTTGTGGTTTGGTTTTTTTTTTTTTTGCAAAAATGTGATTACAGTGTAGGTGTTCTTAAGCAGAAAAAGAACAGTGTTCTTTTGCTTTAATATATATTGTAGAAAGTGACTTCATGCCATTAACTTCAGGAGCTAAGCTGTGATTAAAGCTGTAACTGTTTTAAGCAAAACACTTGTGCCATAATCGAATACACAATGATAGGCTGATTTTCTTTCTTGCATTGAAATAAAAATAAATGCATAGGAGTGGAGATTGAAATTTGCTTTTTTGTCTTAGGAAACATTCAGGAAAGGTTTGCAAGATGGTGAAAGGTAAAAATTATAAAATCTGTTTGGTCTGTAAGCTTAAGCTGTGTGTGGAAGGAACTGGTCTAGGGATTTCTTTTGAGAGGGAAATACACGGAGCAAAGTGTGGTGCTAAAACCAAAACTATTCAGTAATATCCTATTCCTCATCATTGTTCTTTCCATAAAGTAACTAGCATGGAACTAGTTTTATAATACTTCTCATTAAGTTGTATGAGAAGAGAAGGTCTTGAAACGTGTGTTGAAAAAAAAAAAGGGGGGGGAGCACTGGCTATGCAAAAACCCTCTCCTTATCAATTACCAAGTAAATATTCATACTTTGAAGAGTATATTTCTTCTATAAGATCTTCTGGGATTTGTGTAACAGTGGGAATCCAGTCTTCTGTAAGAACCAGTGTGAGCTGAAGGTATACAGCATCAGTTGACTGGTCTTTCTTTTTTTCTGCCTGAAAGTCAAATTTCGGCTTTTATGAGGACAGACTGCAGAAAATGGAAAAGGTGAGGTTTTTAAATAACCACCTTGTTATTACTGCTCTCTAGGGTATGTGGGTTGGATGTATCTTCACTACTGTACTAGCATATGTAGCTGAAGGGCATCAGTGGTAAAATAAAAGGCAATTTTATCTCCAGCTGCAGTATTTCTGGAAGGATATACATTTACAAATTAAAAATAAAAAAGTATAGCTTATACACAAATGCAAAAATGGACAACAGCACTGACTATTCTCTAGTTAGGAATTAATAGGAAGCAGTGTCAGCGTTCCACAAAGACTTTTGCAGATGTGCTTTAAATGTGTGGAATCTACACATTTGCTACTCTCCAGGAATTAAGGAACAAATTAAATTTGGTCTCTCTGTTACCTGTATATGGAGGGTGTCAAGGCATCTTCCATGATACTCAATACTAATGCTTATTAGTGCCATCAGTTTTACTTACACAAATGCATCTTACTTCCCGTGCTTTCAAGTCACCATACTCTTTCTGTGGGACCAAGTTTAAAAATGTTGGTTTAAATCTCTCCAGGACTCCATTGCAAATATTCAGTTGCCAGAGCTTCAGTAGGAATACCTTAAATATTTCAGGTAGTTGGAAAGTCAGTGTTACTAGTTCAGTCATCTTCCTGCAGAAGGAGGAAAAATACAGTATATGCATAATATTGCTCTTACTGACAGACTGGATTTGTAATGTAGTCTATAATCATGTGTTGTACCATGTATGAAATGCAGTAATGCTTTATGTGTATGCACTGGTATCCCACACTGTATGCTTTTTATTTATTTATTTATTAAATTTAGACACTGAAATGAAATAATTAATCTGCAAGTGGGCCCAGTTCTTTTCTGTTTTGAGCAGTTGTGAATAAGGAAGTAGAAAATTCTTAGTGTTCAGAAAGCGTTCATTCCCTTCGCTGTCACTTTACAAAAATAAACTTGTAAAGAGATTGCAGCAGCTAAAGAATCAGTAATGAATAATAGATTCTTCTTTCCCCAGTCTCTAACATCTAGGAGCACATCAGTGCTTAGAAGACAACAATGTATGTTTTGCTTCTCTACATTGTAGCCTTCTTTTCATCAAGTCGTGGGAAATGCGGCAGCTTCTGCATTTTGCTGATGGAGTTTTTCTCTGTCACGCTGATTAGGCCTGACCTTCATTGGGTGGGATTTACAGTTGCCCTGTTCATCTGTTAGCACACATTCTCCTGGAAAGCTAGTGCATGGTGTTATTGGCAGGGAATGTTAAATTATCTGTATCCTACTTTAAAAGGGTGGAGACAAATAGTTCTGTCAGCAGCTTAAATCTTTGTGACTGTATTGTATTCTGCAATAAGCTTTAACCAGGAACACCATATACAACAATACTACTACTACTAATATAATGCTTAATATTCTGTGGTGGCCATGGTTTTTTCACTCACTGATTTTCCAAGCATTCTCTGTTTTAATTGATGTTCATAACGCCTTTCTTCCACAGGTGTGGTAATGTTGACAGTCGCTTATTAAGCTTTTCCTCATAGAAACAGCTTTGGTTGTACATTACAATGTTCTGAGGTGCTTTTGTGTTGGCTGTGGTTTAACTGCCAGTCATTTAAAGTAATTTTTTATTCTCTTGGCTTCTGACTTATGTGAAATATGTTTTCTAATATGTGTTAATTTGTCTTGTAAAATTGAACTTTCATTGTTTTCTTTATTAGCTAAAGTTATGATTCAGTTTAGTTCCTATTTGGAAGGATCATTTAGATTTTTAATCAGTAAAATCCAAATTAGAATTGAGCATGTTTTAATTTGTTTTCCTTTCCCTCTGGAATAGTTCCTGAGAGATATACAATTCTATCATAAGGAATTATCGATGTTGTATATTTTGACTGAAGCTGATGGGGAAATTACATTTGTATGGCTACTGCATGCAGTGTAAAATGTAAACCAACTTACTTCTTATTTTTGTAGATACACAAGAAGTTTGTTTAGGTTCCATGCTCTGTCCTGGATTTGCTTTGTGCCCTTGTGTATAAGTAGCTTCTTTTGTTTGCTGCTTTATTTCTCTCTGTAAAATGGAAGACCTGTAGCAGGGTATCAGGAGAAACATATAGAATATTCTCAATTGCCTTAATGCTGTTATTATTGGAGTGAAACGCAAGCATGGTATCAGTGGTATCATGTGGTATCAGTCTGCTACTAGTATCTCAAATGATAGCCAGGACAGAAATGTAATATGTTATATAAATTATGTATATTTCCATCCAATATCTGATACTAGAGTAAAATGTTTACAATGAACAAAGACAATTTATTTGCAGATGTGGTGTGTCACTCGTGCTCTTTCCTTCACCTAGGTAGGGTACATGCCCTCCATATGTGACTGATTCTTTGTGGCTTTAACCAGACCTGAGTGATCAAAGCCAGGCTTGTTAGTCTAAAAATTGTGCAAATTAGTTCACCAAGCATTGCAAGTGTTAAGCACACACGCCAATTAAAAAAATGTTCTAGACAGCAACTTCACGTTTTTGAAAGTTGAATAGGTTAGGTACTTTGCTCTAGCTGAAATTAAAATTTCTTTCGTGTGAACATGTGTGCTGGTGGGAATCGGTCTGATTGAAACAGAGTACCAGTAAACTTCTTTTTCTGCTTTCAGAAACCTTTCAAGAAAATAATTTAATTTAACATGGTATTTTGCTTTGTACTAAGTTTCTTTTCCTTGAGCCAGTTGTTTATTTTTTATTAAAAAGCAGTCTATTTAAAAACTTGAAATGCACTCCTCTCTGCAAATGATGCAAGCATCATTAAGCCCCATTAAAATCATTCTGTTTAGAATAAGTCATCAAAACAACTGAAAATGGAAGCAGAAGAGATGCTGATTAGTGCATGATGCAGCATTTGAATGTGTCTGTAAACCAATATATCCCGTTGTGCTGGAAAAGCATGGTTTTAGTTGTGGGTGATGTCCTCTGCTAGGTTTGTGTAGAGCCATTTGGAAGATGCCTGTGCTGTTAAACAAAAGTGTGCCCCAGTCTCCTTGAAGGATAATAAATTACATCCACAAGGAGCAGGCAAATTGCCTGCTAGATTACCTTGTGTCTGTGCTGATCCCTGATGATGCAGACAGTAAGAGCCCACTGATTGTGCCTGGGCTGATTGCAGCTGAGTAAAGAATTGCTGTGCTACTGCTTGCTTTGATGTCTGCCTGGTCCTCCCTCCTGAATACACACAAGCTGCTTCTACCAAGCTTGGAGGTAGCTAGGCTAAAATTAGACTGATAGGGGCTTGGTATGGGAAACAGGGAAAACAGTGTAGAATTTGTCTATCAAGAGATGGAGTAGGGTATTCCCTCAGTGTCCTGCATAGGTTTCCCCTCTTCTCAGTTACAAATGAGAACAAAATATGGAGAAATGGAGTAGAGCACTCTAATTCAGTTGTACAGGGAAGAAATGTAAGGGAGGAATATCATAAGGACTGAAGGAAATGCAGAAGTATGGTGAGGTCTGAAAACTTCACCCTCTTCTCTGGTTTGGTCTTATACATACGAAAGGGAAGGGAGAGGAGCAGGTGGGTATTTGGAAGTGAAGGAGAGTGGAAAAGAGTCCAGACAGACATTAAGATACCTGTTTGTGTATGAACAATGTTTTGGAAGAAGGCTCCTATCAGTCATGCTCTTGTGGTGTCAGGCCAGCCAGCTCCAAATTGTGCTTGGCCTAAACCCAGTACAGGAATAGCATAAGGGCCCAGCTCTCTATGAAAATCTGCTTTGGTAAAATTGCATTAATGCCTGCATCACAGTTTCCTTGGAAGCTCATGGTCTCAGACTTGAAGTGGTCTAAACTACTTGCATCTTGCATCTTGCTGTTATGGTACCTGACGGGATTTAGAAGCAGCTGGAATTTGTCACATGCTGTATCTCTCTGCATTATGGTTTGCAGCAAACCATAGGGGTTTAGAGCAGGGCCAATACCAGTTTAGTCTTTTAAGTTTCATTATGTTGAAAAACAAAGTAATTTTTCTAGTCAGATTTTTATATTTAGTTTTTTTCCCCTGTTTTGTGTTTTCCATTACTGCCACCAACCAACAGAATGTAGAATCAAGCTGATCACTGCTCATGTGATGCAAGACATCAAAACAACACTGGCTTAAGGAGGTCAGATATTATTAAAATGTGTTAGTGCCTCCTGCAGCAAATTAATGACAGCACATAGAATAAAAATGACAAATAATTGCTGATTAACCAGAACACCAATAAAGACTAAAGATGTCTCTGTAATGGTAAAAAATATTTTGGTAGGTCAGACGAGTGCCAGGTTCCAGTGGTCACCTCCATAAAACAGAAGATGGGGACTGGGAATGGAGTGATGATGAAATGGATGAGAAGAGTGAGGAAGGCAAAGCTGCTATTTCTCAGGAAAAGGTATCTTCTGTTTGTGCCAAGATATTTATGCTCTGAAAGATAATCAGTCTTTATGTTAATTGTTAGTATTTCTGGGTCTTTGTTGCATAAAGCTGCATACCTCATATCTCACTGCATTTGTTTTCCAGTCACGAAGACTGAAAGAGGAGGAGAGCACAGAGGTAAAAATGTCTTTATCAATTTTTTTTCTTCCAAGCATTTGAGTAAAAGGATTTTTTTTTCATGTCTGCTGTTAAAAATGTGAATTGAGGTGGGAGTATTGTTCTGCAGCCTTGTATGGCAACTGCTTGTGAGGATAGAGCTGTATGCCATTGTGCCTGTAACAATGAACTTCAGCACACAGTGGATAAGATGGATAGGAATTTAAAAGTCATGTTATGTTTGTTCCCAGCAGAATTAATGAACATAGGTAATTTGGCTGTTTTTAATGCATCTTTGTAACTACATCACACTAACTGCAGTCTGTAAGGGTAATGAAGGCTGCTTTGGAGTAGTCAGAACTCCAACTAACTCCAGATAATTTTTTCTTCTTGGGATCTATATCATGACACGTAGCTTCTAATTAAAATATATCCTTCCATACACAGTAAAATAGTTCAGTACTGAAGCATATTAGATTAACTCAGAAGAATAGAATACGGTATAGAATTTCATGGCCCTGTGCTAAGTGTAGGAAGCATTGCTGGTGTAATAAATTGTTTAATAGGATTATGACTTACAGACTAAATGGTCTTTAAAAATGTCTGTTCCTTGGGTGACCCTTGCCACTTCACCTGCAATTTTAGATTCTCTGATTTTTATTGGTGTCAGAGAAATCTTCTAAAAGCCTAGCAGCTTCCTGCCAGATTTAGTCCTGTTAGCTCCTGTGATGACCCCAGTGTCTCCATTGCTGACCTAATTTACACAGCTCTTCAGCATCTCAGATACTTTATGTAAGCTGAGTACAAAAAAAGGACTCACCACACAGCCTTTCTGTCTTAAATGTTGAGATTTCTACTGCTTGTGACCCAGTTTATACAGGTAACCCATAATAAAAAAAGTTGCTTAGTTTATGAACGAGAAAAAAATCTCTGTTTGAAGTCTTCTGTTGATTTTTTGTTTCCTGAAATGCTCTAGAAGATTACTTGGAGCTAAGAATAGTGCATCTTGTCACTGTTGGTCTGTGCCTCTTGGGTCTTTGTGATCCACATTCCTATATACTGGCATAACATATCTGTTGAGGATGCAGAAATAATAGTAGCTTATACGAATGGAGGGAATTTAATTGAAGCAGAAAGAAATCCTGCTGTCATTTTAGTGATAGTGAAAAATAATTTTCCAAAAATTCAGTAATGTTTGCTGTAAACACACAAATACACAAAGTACACATCTTGTGTAACTTTTTAAAAGTAGCTTTGATATGGAAAACTGTAAAAAAAACTGTCAAAGTAAAATTGTGATGCAAGTCTTTATTTTGGGAGGGCTTCTGGACCCTATGTAACCTTTGAACAGGCTGTTCTGTGACTGGTGACAATATGCCAAGTTAGGTATGAAATCATAGTAGGGTAGAGGAGCATTCTGTATGTAGGATACACTTTTGCTTGAGACTTCATACAGATTTTAGTTGAGAGCTGGGAGGATATCACAGTGTGAGGGAGGAGTGATAATGTGAAAGATATCAGTGTTCCTGATTTTTCTCTGTGGAAGACATCCTCTGAGCTGTGATACCTGCTTTGATATGCTGCTAGTTCCTTGCATATGGGTAAGACTTCCTTAACAACCAAAACTGTTACACAAAAATAATGTGAGTAGCAGTTTGGAATTCTCACTGTGTGCATATTATTTAATAGGTAATTATTGCTTTGATGCAAGGTGGATCATAAGCTCTGACACTCAGTGGTTTAATGCAGGCCTTATTTATTACTTGTTTCTCTGTAATTGAAATATGGGAGTTTTACTGGTATCAGCTATATTACAGGCTGTGTACTGAAAGTATTTAAAGGGTTTCTGAGAGTTAGAGAATGTGTTAAATATTCTGTGCTAACTTCAAACTGTTAGCATGAAAAGTTTTTTGTGATTTTTTTTTCCTCTGGCATCCTTTAAAAGAATTTTGGCTTTTTTCTCTAATAGTCTCAGCCTGCTGTCAGTGAGGAATACAGTGATGTTCCATGTGCGGTGAATCTTGTCTTAAGATTAAGGTAAAAGATCCTTCTATTTATTTAGCTGTGTTATCTTGATCTCCCTCATTACTTTCATAATCTAACATAAAATCAGTGCTGAAGTGTATAATCTCCCAGTATGACCAGTATGAATAGTGTTTCTGTGACTAATTGCTGTCTTTTAATTGCTTACTGAAATAGTGTAAAATGAAAAGCAGAATATGAATGTGTCTTCAGGCTAAGTGTACCCTTCATTAAGTATTTTCTTTCTTTTTTTCCTTGTAATGCAGAATCACAGAAGTTTTTAATGAGTTTCTTTCACACTTCAGCAGTCAGCCTCTGACAGAAATAAACCATAGCTGTATTACAAGTTGCCTACTCAAAATGTTTTTCACTGGCAAGTTTGATCAGCCACTGTGGAGAAGAGATGGGTATTTTAGAAAATGGGTACAAATATGTTGTCTGACTTAAATTTTCACTTAGTTGAAATTAGTCAGATTACCTTTAATTAAAATTAGTTTATAACTAAGGTTTAAATTGCTTAATTATGCAGTCTAGTTCTTGGATAAAACTATTTTTTTCATACAAAACTGTGATAGCTTTTTATGTGTATGATAGCTTTTTAATGTTTTTTCTTAAAAAGCTTATTACCACTCACTTTAGAACTTGCTTACATCCAGTTTGTGTTGACAGGATATCTATGTGAGGTTGTAAATTCCTAATTATTTCTATGGATAAAAGTTAAATGTTACAGTTTTTTATGCTAACAAAAAGATAAGAAGTCAGAAATAATTAGAAAATTATAAGTGTGTTAGAAAGAAATAGCAGATTTATGCATAACAAATAGCTTTAAAACAGTAGCATCAAAAATGGTTAGTGTCCTGGTTCCACTGTTTGTAATCAGAAAAAAAACAATTACACAGAATGAGTGCCAATTTTCAAAATCTATTTTCTTCCCTTTTCTTTGACTACTTCTCTAGTAACAGCTACAAAAAATTGTGTGGCTGCCAAAGGTTGTGTACAAAGAGAGAGGATTGATGAGTTTTATTGTGGGGATAGGAAAGACTTAGAGATTATTTGGAATAATTTTAGTTGTCCAATTTACATAACTGCCCAGTTATGCTATCAATATTCTTTTTCATCTCTCTGCTGCAGGTAGATGAAACCATTTCCAAACAGACCAATTTGTACTGCTGTGTGGAGGTGCCAGTGAGGTGCTTTGGGTATCTATAAATGATCGTGAAACGCAGAGAGTGCTTAGCTTCTTACCCAGTTATTTGCAGTGTTGGCATATTCAGAGGACAAACATTTTAGACCTGCAAGTATAGTGAAACATCAGGGATTATGCTTTCAGTTTTCTGCAGCTTTTAAGCCAGAAGTGAAGGACGACTGATCCTGGGAGACTTGAGTTTCCGAGCTCTTACTTGTGCAATGAACTTCTTTTTAAGGATCCTCTGTAATTCATGGCTGAAAAAATTCCCTCTCCCTACCTTCCCTAAAAGCAAATCTGTATTAATGAGGTTATTTTCTTATATTTATGAACATATAGGTGGTTATTGGTAGAGAGGGAAGAAACAAGGATTTGTTTTAGGAATCAGAAAGGTTCCCTTAAACAGAAAAAAAAAATAGTCTTGAAAAGTAGATACGCTCTGGAGCCTGGGGACACTGTTGGCAGTGTCTTGAAAAAACAAAAGTCTGATGTGTAATTTTGCAGAGTTTTGTTAATTTAACTGTCCTGCTTTTGAGAGAAGAATGCTCTATAGTGCAAACCTCTGTCCCATGTGAGCTCTGGCTGTGTCCTGTCTCAGTGGTAGGAGGTGGGCAGAGTTACAAATCTTTGCACAGGCTTCTGCTGGAAGGCTGAGCGTGAATAGGGTCAGAGGTAGCACATGAGCAGAGTGTGCGTGTGTTCGTATGTGTTTGTGGGGAGTGTAGGGGTGCAGGTAACACACTTATCTTTTGGTTGGCACTTTATGAATGGCTGATTTGACCATGAGGGCTACAAGCTGCCTATATCTCTGCCCAGCAGTGTAGATTCAGAGATAGTATTTAGAATTTCTTTATATTTGCTAATTTAAAGGCAAGAGTTATTTTGCTTATGAACACTGACCAAAACTCAGGCAGCCACTGGCTGACTATAGATACTGTCTTTAGCAAGGTACCTTTGGTAGCACTTGAGTTGTGCTTCCTGTTCACTGTTGACCCTCTTCACTGCTGAGACTTTGTCATAGAAGTTGATGCAAACATTTAGAGCTTTTTGGGCAGAAACAACTTAATATGAGGCTCGGGAGTGTGGACCATAAGGTTTAAAGAGTAGTGCCTGGGGATTTGGGACAGGGCAAAGGATAAGGAGATAGGCAACCTTAAAAAGGAATAAGAGGTGTGGAGGGGTGGGCAGGAAGAAAGTGCTCCTCTGCTTTGTTCTTTTTTCCTCTTCTACAGTGAGGCTACACTATGACAGCCCATCGCATTTTAGATGATAGCTTGCATTTTTTTTTCCTAGCGGTATGTTCCAGAACAAGGTTAATAGTACCCATAAAAATTAAAAATTACTTTCACGAAGGAGGATTTCTGGCGGAAGAATCAATGCATTTAAGTAATTCTTTACCTGGATGGTCAGGTTCTATTATTTTTTCCCAGTCAGAGCAGGGTTGGACTCATTCAGTAATCCAGTAGGGTGTGCTAAATTAACACCATCCTCTGTTTACTGCAAATGCCTTGTTGTGGATCAGAAACACGACTCACAGTCTGAAATAATCTTTAAAGAATCCCATGGTACTCTTTATACAAGTAGTGGTATTTAACTCCCTTACTCAAGTTGAAAACCATCCAGACTAACTGATTTATCTGTCCTTACCTTGTATTTAATGCCTTTCTGTTTTCATAGTTTTCTCAGCGTGAACTAACTTGTCAAAAAATTCTCTACTGTCAGGGTTGCTTCATTGGCTGGAGACAGCAGATTCCAAATGATTTTCTATCTTTTGCAGTATTGTGTCTTGGAGTACATTGCCCCAGAAGGGAAATTATCAACAGTCTATTTTAGGTAATTCCATGCAAAGCTCTTGAAAGGCTCTAGTATTAAATGCTTAATATGGGCTATTAGTGTTTTAAAGCTCAAATGTAGTTAAGAGACTGTGCTTGAATTTTGCAGTGAACTGAAAATGCTGGGTCTCACTGGCTGGATGTGTTGCCACAGTGTGTAACTCTGACCCAGCCTGAGCAATTGTCACTTTGAAATGTCGATGCTTCTGTATCCTCACCCTCAAGAGGAAGTGGTATTTGAGAGTAGGGAGGAATGAAATCTGTAATCCAGATTTTTTCTAGTGAGGCTGTGAACACCGCATGTCTCAGCAGCAGACCCTGGCAGGAACTCCACAAAGAGGGGTTGAAGGCAATTGTCTGTGATTTAGTCCTCCAACAGGACTGCTCACAGCACCAGGGAAAGGAAGTGGGGAGGAATCACCACCCTGGATTTGAAATCTCCAATCTAAGCACCAAGCTGTTGCAGTTACAGATTTAGGAAGGTCACTCTTAGAGGGTTTGACTACTTGGATTAATAACAGAAATATTTCATGTTAAATTAGGAAGCTTGTTAATGGTTAATAGTTAAGAATTGCAAATTATCTGAAGCAATCTAAGATGCTTAAATTAGCTCCTATGACAGGAAGATAATTTATTGACAGTAATTTGAAATGTCCCAGGACCTAATTTAATACAGTTCCTGCACATTAGATGAATTAAGCCTATGGAAGAATAAAAGGGACAAATGGAAATATTTTACTGGCAGATAGGATATTTCTGTTACTGCATATCTTATTTTAAATAAAATGTAGAGAAAATGCCAAGGCAGAATTGCCTGTAATCTGACTCTGTTATTTACATGTAAATGTTTCTGTGTATATACAGTAGAAAAACATTTCTTCTGCTAATGTAGCTGGAAATGGTGGCATTTGATGAGTTCTGAGAACTGTACCTCCTGGGGATCTGGACAGACACAAGTCCAAGGAGTAGCTGGTAGCAGGTGGTTGCCTGTTTGGTGCTGCAGCAGCAGAGTTGTTAGAACTTGAAATCTGATTTCCTGTGTGTACCAGAACACAGATGATGAGGTATCACTCACTAGTCTGAGCACGAGCTCAAGTGCTGATCTTCCTACTCTTATGTTGGCCTGTTTTTTTGACCTCTTTCTTATAAAATTAATTACATGTAAAGTCATAAGAAAAATGTACTTGGCTGGAGTTACCTAGTAGAGCTGTGTTGGTTAATACCTAAGTTTGAAGCTTTCATTTATAGAAATAAAACCCCAAGAACTATGAACAAGCAAACCCCAAAATATGTTCTGGCTAGGGGCAGAATGAGCTTAATAATTGGCTTAGTATCATAAATCAAAGTTCTCAATTCTCATTCTGTTTAAAATGTTTTTTATAGGTTTGTTTTGGTATGTTAAGCAAAACCTTCCATTATTTCAATCTCCTTTGAAAGAAGTGGGGCTAGGGTATATCTTTCACCAAGAATAGGTATTTCTCAACATTTTTGCTATTTAAGTGACTTCTGTTATCAAGTGTATTTAATGACAAAATCCACAAACACACTTCCAGCTGTGAAGTAGATTTACAACTGTAAAGTAACAGAACTTCTGTATGGTTTGGGAATTGATCCAGTTACAAACGTAATAAACAAAAGCATTTGTATGATTCTTGAAATAAATGTACCTGTGATTACAGCATTGAGCTTTATTTTGCCACCACCTCTAAGGGCTTGTCCTGGGAATCAGGGAGGTGTGGGGATGTGGTTGCTGAACTGAATTTTATTTTCACAGCATGGAGATTTCATTTAAATACCCTGTATAACCACAATTAAATAACGACTGAAATCAGTAAGCAGGAACCCTTGATTAAACAATTGATTTGAATCCTGCTTTTTCTTTTTACATACATTATTTCTTTCAAAGCTTGCTCTTTAAACATGGCAAATTATGCATTTCTTATTCACTACTTAAGGATCTTTTTATGCCTTGCTGTATTTTTATTGAAAATTAATTAAAAATTTTAAAATTTACTTTAATTATGACCTGTGTGCAATTGCTATACCATCCCTCATTTATAGAGAAATGATATATTTTTTAATCAAAACAACGTAAAATTTATAATTATTGAGTCAATCAATATATATTTTTTGCTTATTAAATTTAGGTTATCAAGAGATTTGTACATCTAAATATTTAGATGGAACTGCACAGCTGAGGTTGTAAATTATGCAGGCAATTGCATTTCGGGATGTTGCTGATACTGAAAATTTAAAATCACTAGATTTCATTCCATTCTGCCTTTTTTTTTTGTACTATTTGCAAAAGAAAAAAAAAAGAGGAGAAATAAAAAATAACAATGAAACCTAAGTACCACCTCAACCTTCCTTATATTGAAACAATTTAAAGCTTGACTTGATCTCAGTGTTAAAAATAATTTTGTTTGTATTATTAATGGCATGTACATTACTTGTCAACTGTAATAAGGTTTGCATTTTGACAGTTCAAAATTTGATTCTAATTAAGATATTTTTCTAATACTTTTAAAAACATTTCTTTTACCTTGAGAGATCACACTCTTCCATCTTCATACATCTGCTCTAGAGATGCCTGTGAATGTGGTGGTGTAGTACATTGGGCAGGGCTGAAACCATTTGAAATAATTTTGTCTGTTCCCACTTAGTGGTTCTCCGTCTTTCCACTGTTAGGGATGTTCTGGGACTCTATTAGGGTCACCGTAAAGCAGCCAGGTTTCAGTTTGTTGGTTTGTGACTTCTGATACTTTTGAGGGGAAGGCAAAATTTTAAATGAATTAATTTTATTTATTTTGTTTTGCTTCACATCTGTCATTGTTCTAGTGAGGCCAGTGAATGGCCACAAGAGGTGCACTGGGACACAAGTGTGACAAGAATTTAACATAGGAGCAGACTTTGCTGGTGAAGCTGATTTACCATAAAGAGAAAGTTTGGCAGGGTAAACAGATTAAACCTTTAAAGATTTTAAAATCTTTAAAAAGATTAAAAAGCTTAGACTTTTTTCTATGCTTCCCATGCTTTTTAATAAGCTAGTCAGGATCCATGACTTTTAGATGGCTGATATACAGTTGTAATTTTTGTGGTGGCTCAGGTGTCTTTCTGGTTTACCTAAAAGTCTCCTTTTGTTTGCCTGTAATATACTGACAGGTAATCAGGACTGTAAAAGTCTGAGCCAGTGGCACTAAAAGGATGCACACTTTCAGGGAGTTTTTGATTCAACGTGTTTAAAACTTTCTTTGATCTGGATAAAGTCAAAAGTTTCTCTGTGCCTTCCCCTCAAAGCCTGTTTTGTGCACTGGGGAATTACAAAGTTCTATTAAAAAACTCCATATACCTGCAGAACTTGTTGTAAGTCTTTTGTCTTGATTTCATAAATAAAATCACTTTTCTAGAGCTCTATTCTAAAATACCCCCAGTCTCCTGGCAATGATTGGCCTTTCACACTTTCTGATTTAAGGAACTGATGTTTTGCTTCAAGCATTGTGGCTATTTTTCAATGCTGTACTTGAAGAATTTGTCACTGGAATAACAGGTCATAATCCCTCTTCTTGTGCACCAGGCATGCAGAAGCATACAAAGCAAGGCTTTGCTTGCTTAATCTCTAAGTTGCTATACACCAGGCACCAGGCATATGGTGTATCACTTCAGTCATGCAGCTAATACAGGTTTGACTTCCTTAAAGTGTGCATTGATTGATAATATTTGGTATCAAGACATACAGAGATCTTTCAGAGATATACTCAGGGTGGATAAGTTAAATTACAGGCAAATCCAGAAAGGGAACTATAACCACAATGCACTGTAATGTTTAATAAAGTGATCAAATTATGTGCATGTTGTCCTCTCTGTTATTGAAATGCTCTCTGAATACTTCCAGGTGATTGTTTTTCTAACATTACTGATGTTCTCTGAACTTAATTCCAGCTCTTTCTAGGAAAAAGTCTGGTTTAGATCACTTCTGGTTTCTACCAAGCATTAAGATTTTACCACATTAATAAATTCTAAGTATCATTGTGTATGCCCTTCCTTGTATTTCAAGTACTTGTTAGAAACGGATGCTTTTCAGAAGTTAAATCTTTACCAGTGCTCTTAAAAAACTTCTGTGCTATTTCAGAGTAATTTCAGAGGAAAAAACTTATCAATATTGCCATCTCTGCTGCAAAAAACCTGGTAGCTCTTTGCCAAAGTTATTCCCACTTCTGATGTATAAGAGCAGGTAGGAAGTGTGAACTTGAAAAAGATGGTGCAAGTGAAGACTGCTTTTCACTGCCTGTGAAGTGAAGTGAGTCACTGAGGCAAAAAATATTGTTTCAGAATTTGCTGCTTGACTTAGCTGGAAATGAACATAGCAAGTCAAAAAATTGAAGGGCTTTTAATGTTCTGATTTAGCTTTTGGCATCAGCAACTGCAGAAATAGAGAAGCAGCATATTTGGATATAGATATATTTAAAATGTCTCTAGTTCTAACACTTCTTTGTCATAATATGTAGACTTGGGGCTGTAAACCAGTGTATTGAGAAAAAGGACTTAATGTCTATATGTCACTTCTAAAATGTATCAGTTTTCTTGTGCTTCTTCTGTCACACATTTTCTAAATTTCACTATCATATCCCATCCATTTCTACTAGACTGAAAGCACTCTAATTTCTTTTGAGTCTTAAGCAATTTGGACCTATCAGCTATGTATAGAAGTATTGTAAAGACCTCTCCTGAGGGAGGAGCTGCCCCAGAGCCTTGGATAGTGTTCCTAGCTGATCTGATTGTGACCATAACAATTCCCTTGGTGGCTGATTTTTTAATGTGCACTTGCCTTTTCTGTATGGTAAGTGACATAGAGACAATAAATCTTTAATAGGTAACTGCTTCTGTCTCATTCCAATAGCTTAACACCCAAATGACAGTGTTTCATTTTGGCATTGGCTGTTTTCCACTCTTGAAAGTATCATTTGGCTGTGCTTTGCCATTAGTGTTGCTGCTACCTCTTGATGTGTACTGATTAACAAGTGTTTGCATCATCTGAGGGATCTGCTCTTAACCCAAGATCATGTGATGATTAAATAGTAGCAGCATTCTTTTGTGTATTAAACTGTTGAGTCCTATAACTTGATCATGAAACATCATATACTAAATGTATTTCCTTCTTCCGGTAATATAGATAGAGGGAGCTAAGTTGTAAACTCATGGAGTTTTTCCAGAACCACTGAAGTAAATGGTAAGGTTTTGATGAAGTTCAAATAACTTTATTTGGGACCACATTTTATTAATACAGAGAGATTTTAGTCCCATTCTTGATAGGAATCTGGAAGCACAAGAGAATTCAAACATCTCTTTTGCTCTTACCAAAAGTTAGCAGCAATGCCTTTTTGTTTAATTTAGAATTGACCTGAAGTAATTTGAGAAGAACCATCTCCACAGTGCTGAACAGGCATGATCTGCTCTTGATAGTGTGGTAATTTGTAATGGAGGAGTCTGGGTATTGATTATTAAATGACAGCTGAGTATGAAAGTGTTAGGAATAAAGGGGTTTACATAAGCATGTGGCGAATCCTCGGGAGGCTAATGCTTCATTACAAATGCTCAGTCTGTTGTGTTTATATGATCCCACAGGAACCTTCGAGTTCTGATTCACAGAATTACATTAATAAACATAAATTCCTCTTATTCCTGCTTTGGTTCATCTGTGTGCATAGTATCATGATTTCAGGAATCAAGACACCAGGGGCAGGAGCAAGAAAAAAGTGAACTGTGATTTCTGTTGAGGTAGGAGAGGATTCTTACTTGCTCTGCCCTAGATTAATAGCTGAATTCCACAGCTGAAGCATAAGAAAACTGTAAGGCAGAGAACATAAATGTATAGAAGATTGAGACCTGGCTAAACCTTGAATATGGGATGAATGAATATGTTCACTTGTTTATTCCAAGATTTTATTCCCTCATCCTCTTTATAATATTGAAAGTGAAGTGCCAGTTGGTATTTCACTGTTGTGTGTATATTAACTATATTCTGTAAATAAAGTTGAAATAAAGTTTTAATTGCTCAAAACTGGGATAATATACCGGTACTACAGAGCATCAGTACAGTTATTTAATAGTTGAAGTTCTGCTGTTAATAAAAAATACAACACCTGTGAAATAAGCTAACAGTATGAAAACAAGGCTACATAGGCTACCTGGGGAAAAGTGTTTATCCTGGGCTTTCTGCCTTAAGCACGTTAAAGAGAAAAATGGGTGACACGTTATTGAGATAAGGCAGATGACCTTTTGAAATTTGAATGACATTTGGTGAGGCCAAACATTTGTCTCTCCAGCATTTTTTCCAGCAAGAAAAAAAAAGCAAGTAAAATTTCTTTTAAACAAACCTGCAAACCCCACTCTTCTGTGGTTTTTTCCCCCTCAATTATATTTCTTTCATTGTATACACTAAGATCTTGCCCCAGAGATGTAGAATGAAAATTGGATGAGTACAGCTCTAGGATGTGCAACCCACCTATCACTCTGATTAGTCCACTTCATTTTGATATGAACTTGTGCTTTCTCTGCAGTCTAAATGAACAAGTAATTTGAATTCTTCTGTGGTTTTAATTAGAGCAACAACTGCAGTGAGATAGTACAAATGCCAGACTGTTCGCCCTTGCTTCTTAGGCTATGCTGTCATTTTTTCCATTCTGCCTTTGCTTCCATGGTAGTTTCAATGCAGTTCAAATTTTAGATGGTAGGAACATCTGTGGGGCTGAAATTTCATACAAGTGAGATAATTGTGATTTTATTTATTTATTTATTTTTAAGCATGTGTTTTTTGTTAAAGCACACTGACTTGGCCAGTCTCATTAGTCCCTGATGGTGGGGGAGCTTCTGTCCTGGTGGGAATAGGGCTTATTAGGAATATGAAGAGGGGAAAAACTGACTGGTGAAGGGTGCCATGTGGCACCATTGTTATGGTCCTTTCCATAATAAAATTTCTATAGTTTTCGTTAAAGGTGAGCTTATTTCTGGTTCTAGAAAAGAATAGATATTCTGCTTTCTGCTGTTGTCTCTTCCAGTCATGAGTCAGCTGTGGTGGTTACAATTCTGTCAGTACCTGCATTCTTGGACACTTAGCTCCCTACACCAGTCTTTGGAAACTACATGTGATGATTGAGTAGCTGAAGTCTGAAAATTAGGCAAGCAATGCAGAGACAGAATGTGGATGTTCTTATACACATGCACACACACACTTCTTTTGGCTTACCTTGTCTGAGAATTTTTTTCTTACACTGGGAAGGAAGAATATACAGTTATTCTGTATATTCTATATACAGAATAACTATTCATCCTACAGCTATGATAGGATGCATCTCATCCAGGAATACAGACTCTCCCTGAGGGCTGTATAGAAGATGCTGAAGCTTGTGTGAAATAGAAGCTGATGTTTTTGACCACTCTGCATAAGAAATGATGGATAAATTTGTGAGGGTAAAAAAGGTAGCAAAAATGAAAGAAAATCTACTGCTTGATACGTAATCAAAGTATGCCAGCATGTTTTAGTTCTAAAGTTTAATTCCAAGACATCTCATTTTCTTGAATTGCACTTACATGATAGACATTCTCCTTTTAAGGACAAAAGAAATAATGACATTTAATGTCTCTAATTTACAGTTGTATCATTACACAAACAATTTTCTATTTTAATTCAACAATGCACATCTTTTGTCAGTCATGTGGAACAGCAATAATTGACTAGCAGGAATTATGCTATCATTAGGTAATTATTTGAAGGCTTTGTCTTAAAATGCAAATGCCTGAAATCTCTCTCATGTCTTATGATTTTGTCAGTAGAACCATGTCAATCTGAATAGCTGCATAATTTGTTTATTCTCTACTCCTGATTTTGGTCAATATTAGCATTGTTTTGCAAATAACTTCCTTCAAAACAGAGTATCTTTCTTTTATATCCTAATGACAGGATTGCCAAAGTTTGTAGGTGAGGGGCTAAGTGGGTGGCCTTTGTGCTTTTCTACTTCCTTGAGGAAGCATTATTCCCTTGAAAATCCAATCTAGCAATCTTGGTGTGCACATCAGGTGGTTCTGATGAAAACAAGAAAGCAGTGAAGAGTTGCAGAACATGCTTTCACGAAGTGGGAAGTTTTAGATTCTGAAATTACTTTGCTGGTAAGATGGCTGCCAAAATGTCTTAGCGTGGCGTGCTTTGGTGTCACCCTTATTCAAAACATTTGGAATTCTTCCTGTTGGAGGTGAGTGCATAATGAAAATCATCTTGAAGTGAATAAAAATGTACAAAAGTACTTAAAATTTACTACTTTTAAAAAGAGATGAGGGATGGGCTGGTTTTATCCATGATAATCAAGGTATATTAGTCTGTAATGGCACAGAGCTAGAAGCACATAAGAGGTATTATAGGAGATGGTAAAAAGGTCTAAGTTGGCATTTTAAAACAGAAATAACTTTTTCACAAATGCATTTTAGAAAATAGGAACCATTAAGAAATGATGAAGAAGATAAGATTATTAATCACAAAGATAGTAAGTGCCTTTTTTCCAAGCCTATTTCTATATAGCAGAAATCAAGTCTGTATGCTGCTGCATGATAAGAGTGTAATGGATGTAAGTAAAAAAAAGGAACAAATGAAACACTGCTTGGAAACTCTGCCTGCAAATAAATCAGCAAATCCAAACAGTTGTCACCAAGGGAACTAGCAAACTAATTTGCAGTTACAGTGACATTAACTAGAACCAGAGAAGTGTCTAAAGGCTGAAAAAGTGCATGAAGAGCTTTTAGGGGAGAACTCAAGTGCATCTGCTATTTCGTGGATTATATATTGGAATACATAATTTATGGAAATCAATAAATGTCTGGAAGGTAATGGAACAGTAAGCAAAAGCACTTACGGGCTTCTAGCAAATTAATCTTGCCAAACTCTCATTGTTTTGCTTTCCTAAGTAGTTGTATACCATTATAGAGAAAGCAGCAGTGTCCTAAGTTCAAAATAGTTCAGAGTGTAACAATTCTCAATAGCAAAGTTGGATTGCTGAATACATATCAACCTTCAGTGAATTTTCTCCTTGACTAAAATAAACTGATTTGGCTCCTTAACTTTTTATTTGGGATGCTTTGGAATTTGGAGACAAAGCAACGTACACCCCATGTGCATCCTGCTGGAGGAAAGAGTCTGAATCAGGAGGAGCTTGTCTTTCACACAGCTGTGAAAAGCTGGTAATTTTCATAGGGGTTCATAATTACTTGGTGTCTTTTTATATGGTAGATGTTCTGCTTATGGGAGGTCTGTGGAAAGATATAACTGGGCAACCTAATGTATTAGGTTTCTTGCTCATAGAATCAGAATGGTTTGGGTTAGAAGGGACCTTAAAGATCATCTAGTTCCTACCTCCTGGTTTACCTCTACAAAGGTGTGGAAGTCTTTATTCACTTGATTTGTTTCTTCCAAAATGTGTGCAGGAAATGAGTATTTGAGTTACATCACACATTCAGTCCAAACATTTCTTATTTAACAATAATGCTAAATTTCTGTGCATTTTCCTTTTTTTTGGAAAGCAGATTTTGTCAAAAGGGAACTTGGAGATAGGTCTTAAGTTGATGTTTTTTATATTATTTGTTGTTGTTGTTGTTTGTTTTAACAGAAAGCCATCCACATTTTTCTAGGAGAGAGAGAAAGGGGAAAAATTGAGGTTCATACCAATCCTCTGTTGAATAAATATAAACAGTGCAATATTCCATATAATGGCAGCAGACTTGTACAGCAGAAGTAAATGAGCCTTGTAAATCTATACCTGGCTAGCTTCATTATCTGCACCTTTGTGTTAGTGATCCTAAACTCCTATAATTCTTTATTTAGAGTAGAATTTTGGGAACCCGAAACTCCTTCAGCTTTGAAGCATTTAGTAGATTCAGTAAATGAGTACTTTTCATTTTAAGCACTGCATGTGGCATACTCATTTTTCAGGGTTTGCTATCTTGCTGTTGTGCGTGTTGCCAATCATTCTGGGTTTTGTGTTTCTGCATGTTGCTGGTTTTGGCTCTGTAATATTCTTAGGAGTATTTAGCAAGCAATAATAGATGTAAGTCACCGCTGAATATGCCTGCCTATTGGATTTAGTTTTCCCACAGCAAGACTTCATGGCCTGATATGCTGAAATATGAGCTTGCATACAGTTTCCTTGCTGAGGAGAAGAATAATGAACTGCAAAACACATTCTGTTGCTATTAGCATTTCAAGTGGATTGAGCTATTCATTAGAAAAAGAGTGGGCTACAGCAATTAGGTTCCTCCCTGGGCTCGGTTGACTTGTCATTTCCAAAAATGAGATGGACGTCTGTTTTGCAGAGGCTAATGTTTTGTTGATGGAAGAAATTATTAACTAAACCTGAAGCTGTAAACATGCATGGAATGGAGGTTTGGGGCACAGTATAAGGCTGTAAAGGCATTCTTTAACATTGCTATTAACTCCCTTATGACTATGTCACACACTGAACTGGTTAAAACACTCTTTGTGGCAAGCAGGAAGACAGGAAACCTTGGGATTTAATATTTTACTGCCCATTTTTTGTGTAGGTGGAACCTCACTGCTGAGACAAGGACGGTTGGTGAAAGAATTTACTCATTCTGAGTAAAGAATTTACCCTTTTATAAACACTGTGCATCACCACAACTTTTCAGCATGTAACATTTGCTGGATATTTTGTCTCTTAAACATCTTTGTATAAATATGACCTCAAATGGGGAGCTTTAAGTCCAAGTGAATCTGCTGTTGTCCTTGGAGGATAAGGTATCTGACTCAAACTGTGTTGAACTATTAGAGTCAATACGGCAGAGTGTCTTTTGAAGATGAAAAGGAAAATATTTATCAGAGGACTTTATTCTTTATGTTACTGAATACATTTTCAACTTAAGCATATTTTTCTGCTAGTTTTCCCAAAATACTGCCATGAAAATGTAATGGAGTCTTTCCAGTCTGGGTGCTTCAGGAGAGCAGTATTTTGAAGGAAACATACACTACAAAAATGTGGTTGTCATTGCCAGAGGTATTCTTTGGGTGTAGGAACTGAATAGTTGTTCTGTTCTTCATTACATTTTAATGTATGCACTGACTGTTTTTCAGGAACTCCAGGAAAGAACTTAATGACATACGGTTTGAGTTTACTCCAGGCAGAGGTAAGGCTCCTGCAACTGAATTATTCTCTTACTGCTTAAAAGGTATTTCAGAAATGGATTACTGCTTATGGTTAATGCAGACTGACTCTCTGGAATGTTTCCTACTGTGCAGAGCTTTATGTTGAACCTCAGTGGAGTAAGAATTGCAAATGTATGTAAATTCTAGTGGCAAGGTTGCATAATATATATATTAGAAGACTTTATTCACAGTATACTTTTATCAATTTTGTGTCTTATTGAAATGATCTATATGGTATATAAGATCTTGCCTAGCAATATTTCCATTTTCACATTTGGAAAACATTGTAGGAAATAGAATATAGTAGCCATAAAAGTGTATGTGGTGATGGTAGTAATATTTAAGTTTTTTTCCCTTTTATAATAAAAGAACGTCTATTAACAAATAACAAAGTGCACACCATTTTTCAAATGCTGTCTTCAGCTGAAAGTTTAGCTGTATCTCTAGCTTTGGTATTATGACCAGAAAGAAATTCTGGTACTGAAACTTTAAACTCTATTGTGTACTTGTAGAACTGTAGGCTTTCCAGTGCTAAGAGCTGTAAGAACTTGTACAGTTGCCTTTGTTTGAAGAAAATCAAGCATTACTGGGATGAAATGCACACAAGGCTAATATTTTGAGTAAGAAGGTATCATCCTTGTTAAACTGCAACCCTTTGAACTATGAACCTATTTTATATTCCTTAGAAGTCAGTATTCACTTTATTTAGAGTACTCTTCAAAGAGCTTTTACCTAAAATTAAATCCAGATTGGAAGAGGTATCTCTTTCACAGTAAATCATAGTGTCTTTCATGTGCAGTAGTTCTGTGCATTGATATATTCTGTGTTGTCTACCTGCTTTTCTCATCGATTTTGGCAATGAGTAAAAACAAAAGAGGCCTGCTACTTAATTGGGCACAGAACATCTCGGTTTGGCAAAGGAATTACTTGGGAAGCAGTTACTTAAGCCATTTGAGAATTCCTACTTGGTCAAAAATAAGAGGATAGACCAGGGCTGTTCCTATAGCTAGCCACTGAGGCAGCCAGAAGGCAGCTGTGCTTCTCACCTCCAGAAACTGCAGCTGGCTCAGCTACCTTGCTTTTCACCCGTGTGTGTTTCTTGAGGAAATGATAAAACTTTGAGTAACTGCCTCAAAGCATGAGCTCCATTAGGGTGTTTGGTGTTGGGGCCACGTTACAGTTGAGACTTAGGTGGAATTTAGGCTTGTTCCTGCTGTTCCTGCCTACTTACATCTAAGCCTTCTAAGTCTTTATTCAGGGCAAGTACTAGCCACAGGGACTTAGGAATTAACCCACTCAAGTGCAACAGTTAATAGAAAATCCATCCAAAGCTTTGAATTTCCTGAGTCACAATACTTAAAAGCTGTTTAAAACCTAGCTCTCAAAATAAACGAGTGTTCACGTAAGTCCTCTACGCCCCTTGTAACAAACAAAAAAGCCTATTCAGCCATGTCTCTGTCTAGATATGCAAAACAATGGAGGGCATAAAGAAAACAGTGAAAACCACACTAAAGCATTGTTTATTTTCTTGGTTGTGAAGATGCTGAACTTGTAAAATGTGTATGAGGATGTAGTTAGATAAGAGAGGAGAAGTGCTGGTGGCCAGGAGAGGTCTGCAGGGGGTTTGCAATGAATCAAGTCATCACCTTATGTGATTTGCTGTGCAGAGGCTGATAAGATAATTATCTTTTTTCCTACTAATTAATGATAATTTTGAATTCAATCCTGCCTCCATGGGTGTTTTGGAACTAAAATATATTTTTTGTTAAATTGCATTGGGTGATTGATACTTTTTGTGTTTGTGTGGACTCTTACACTTGTTCCTTTCACCTTTTGGACAGACACAGCAGATGGTGTTTCTCAGGAGCTGTTCTCTGCAGGCCTGGTTGATGGCCATGATGTAGTTATAGGTAAATTACATTTTTGTTTGCAATTATGCTCTTGTGACAAGTTTGTGTTAAATGGATGTGAAAAAATGTTTTCTCTGATGCTGGTTTTCAGAAAATCTTTTTTGTCCT
Organism: Leptocoma aspasia; assembly: GCA_013399835.1. Lineage (NCBI taxonomy): Eukaryota > Metazoa > Chordata > Aves > Passeriformes > Nectariniidae > Leptocoma > Leptocoma aspasia. Next base: position 94,407 of record VXAX01006456.1, read on the forward strand.
AATTTTGCTTTCATGTATGCATAGTTCAATCAACAAGGTAATTTTGATACCAGTCCAAGGATTGCTTTTGGAAGTCAGATCTCTTCAGTGGTTTGAGAGGGGTGATATAATACAGTTCTCCTGAAGGATTATTGACAATTCTGTGATTGACCATTTTTGTGATAACTTCATTTTTTTGTGTAATAACAAAATGATTTGTCAGTAAGGTATTTCAGAGTGTGCTTTGGCAGCTCTGAAGTTAGTAAGTCTTCTGTTTGGCTTCATAGAAGGAGGAGCAAGACAGTGTTCAGGACCTATGGAAATTGCATCTAGTGGTGTTATTTCTGTGGTAAAGAAAAAAAAAAGGTAATCAGAAATGTTTTCTGGTGGATGAAAGATGCTTCTTTATTTTTCCATTCCATGCTTAGTAATGTTTTAATTTCTTTTTCTTTTACTTGAAATTCAGTGCTTCACAAAGATGATGAATTTGGAAGTGCTTATTTCTCTGCATCTTCTTCCTTTCTTCTGGATGCTCAAGACCAGTAGATGTATAGTCACCAAAATCAAAGGGGGATAGTATATGCCAGATGAGGGAGAACTGAATTGAGGAATACAACCAAGTCAATTTTTGTGTTGTGGTCAAAAAAATTCTTATCAGTAGGTTAAGATCTCCTTACCAAACTCCTCAGTGGTATGGAGAGTGTTTTACAACTCCAGAAATTCATTACTTGCCTGGAAGATTATCTAAAATATATTCTCACTGCATTTGTAGTTAAACTCCTTCTGAGAGAGCCCAGTACTTTTTGCTTTTCAGTGATCAGAATACAGATTAATTCTAGCTGATCTAAGAACTAAAATTCCTATCTGATCTTTTACCTTTATTTCTAAAGAAAAATGTGTTAGGGAAGCTTGCAGATGGTACAAGCTGTAAGCACTCTTAAAGTCACTTCTACTGCATCGTTATTTTAAGGGTTCAGGAAGAGGAGTTGCTTGGCCTTGGTTTGTTGTCATTTAAACATCCAGTATGAAAAATGTCATTAGCATACTCCTGATAATATTTTTGGTAGCATTTTCATTTAGAAAAAAAGAACCTTTTTTTCTGGCTAACAAAAGAATTGTTATTTGACTGCCTGGGCAGTCAGGTGGCACTCTGAGTCACAGCTGGTGATGCTGCAGTGCAAATCCTGCTGGGACCCAGTGAGAAATCTTTTCCCTTTTTCATTTTCCCTTTGCTGCAAAATTCTCTTTCAATGCAAAGTGCCAGTACTTCTGTGAAAATGGCAGCATGAATGGGATTTGTTATCATCTTGCAAGGGGCATGATGGGGGAAAGGCAAATGAAAATAGATGTCCCTCATGTAATAAATTCCCATCCCATAGTGATAGCACTTTAGTTCTTGAAGATGCACAAATATTTAAACAAGATTTTCTCTAGCAGGCTTGGTTAGAGACACTGTCTAGTTAGTTATAAAAGTTTACTTCCTTGGTTAGTCCCTGTTTTGAATTGCATCAGACTTTGATTTTTAGGATTATGATGGTTCCTTTTGTACTTTCATGTTTTATCTTTTATTGTGGTACTAAAAAAATCTAAGGAAATAAAATTTCTTGTATATGATGAAATGAATCAACTTATATTTAATTTCAGTAATTTATTTTTAGTTTATATTAATCTTTATTTAGTTTATATGGTGGGTTTTTTATGATGTAACTTACCTCAAGCTCCACAGGCACAAATTCTTGAGTGAATTTGTGTTATAATCTTGTGTCTGCTTCATCTGTGAAGTTTTCAAATATGTTTGGACATTGTTATCTTCCTAGAAAATTACTTCAGATTTCATATTTTACTGAAATAAGAGTTCTGCAAAATATGATTTTGCTTTTAGTTGAGCAAAAAATTAAATTTGCATTTTGTTAGAATATTTCACTGTTAACAGTGCAATCTTGAGAAGTCTTTTAGTTTAAAGCCAGAGGTCATATAAGAGAGCAGATGGTGCTTAAAATGTAAATCTGCTTACAAAACCAATTTTCTGTGTAAAATTATGTTAGCATCTTGTTCACTCAAAAGGTTTAAAATCTTCCTATACAGGAAGAAGGGAATAGTATAGAAGAGCTTGGTTAACCTTCTTCCCCAGAAGAACTGATTCCATTAGTTTCCAGATTGAAAGCCAGGTGATAAATTACCTTTCATTTTTTTAGCTGAAGCAGGCAGAAATTCAGCCTATGTAGCCTGAATGAAAACAAGGTTGTGAGACAGTCTCATGAAAATTGTTCCTGTAGATTCTTTTCATGAATGTTGAAACATGTAGAGACTTGGACAAAAGAGGAAGGTGGAAATACCTGTTTTTATGTTGAACTCAACAATTTGTTGGCATAATGGCTGATCTTCTGAAAGGACATTTAAATAGGAGTCAGCAAAAACTGTTGTGGAAAGTATGGCCATGGCATGTCTGAGCTGAAGTTGTTAGTGTATAGAATTTAACAGCTGACACATTAAATTCTATAGAATTTGCTTCTAAATATCAACATGCTTCACCTTTTGAGTCTTGCTGGATTTGCTTCACTTAAAACAGGCTTCCCAGGAAGATTTCCTTTCTCATGTACATTAAGTTCATCTACCTGTTCTGCAGAAAAGGAAAAATCCCAGCTTGCACGTTCGGTTTTGGCTCTGATTGGCTGGTTTCTTTTCCTTTAGCATTATTTCACAGAAGGTCCCTAGATTATGGGAATCAGCACAGAGATTTGTTAAAAAGCAGACTAGAGTTCGTGTTTTTAGAGGGGAATGAGCTTTGTTGCCAGTGGTATCTTGCAGGTGAGGTATTTTTATGCAGTACTGAAATATCTATGTTAAATCAGATCTGGAATATTTTCAAAATTCCTTTTGAGGTAATGTGTCTCTGTGTGCATGCAATACATGTATATTAACTGGTAAATGTTCATCAGGTAATGCTTCATTATATTTTTGATACCATAAGGAAAACTCAAATCATATCAACAGTCAATTCTGTTGAAAATCACATAGTTGCAGTCCTACTCCACTGGTATATACAATGTGCATGTAATTACAATGAAGCATTAGACTACAGTTAATTTTCTGGAGTCCTTGCTTAAATTTCAGAACCTGAAGGTGTATTTACAATTACTAAATTGCAGTATATACACAACCACCAACCCCTTCCCTTCCTGAATACTGCTTGAATAAAAGCCTTGATGTCCATGCCATCGAGAAATGTGAAGTTGCCCTCTACTATATTACTGTACCTTCTTAAAGATGTTTTGTCAAAAAAGTATCTCTGAATATGTTGAGCATCATGGAATATACACCTTCACTTTTAAATACATGTGACATAAACTACTGCTGAAAGTCTTTGATGTTGGAGATACCACTTAGTAACCAGATGAAAAGCTTTTAGTCAGTTAAAAATAAAGCTTCCTGCTGGAAAGCCTAATGTGTTTAGAAGAACCAGCTGGAAACCCAACAGATCGTATTTTGTAATGAGATCACATTTTGAAAGTAGCAAGCTTTTTCATCAATATCTTTAATATTTTCTTAGAAGTGTGAATACAATAGATGCCATAATAGTTTGATACAACTACTTTGGTAAGTAAACAGAATTTGAATTGGCATCTAGATTTACAAAGAAAGCCCAGCATGGCTGTGGATAGGTTAATGACCATGAGTTCAGAGAACATCTATCTGACCAAATCCAAATAACATTATTTAAACGGTTTTTAAATAGTAAGTAATATATATAACATAGTGTAGCAATAATATATAGTTACCAATTAATCACACTAGTAAAGCATTTGAAATTGAAACAGCTGACTGTCTTACAGTATAATGTCTGCTGATGCTGAAGGTACTTTCATACTAAAATGGAATGATGAAAAAGCACCAGCTTTGTTAGTACACTTAGCGTATGGTGGCACTGATAATCCACATTCCTAGAAAGGCCATGGGCTTACACAGTAAATATCCTTTTGCTTTCCTAGGTTTTACTCTGCATTTGCTTATACCTAGTTTTACTTTGTCTTTTTAGATTAGTCATCCTTGAAACTGAATGAAGTGATGACTTTTGTTCAACTAATTCCAACTCATCTTACTGCAGTTAGGAAATGGAATAGAGCTGCATGAGTGGAAGACATACTGCATATATTTTTGTGCTCAAAGAGCAGTATGGGTGGGTAACTGAAACAACACTACCATTTGAAGGCACCTTAGGTTTGTCATTTAATATCAGTGATGTTTTGAGGTGCACTGATTTTTGTAATATTTAGGAAATTTTTTAGAAGTTTTGTTTGTTTTACTTGTGGTTCAAACCGAGTGAAGTAACTGAATTTTTAGTTAAATATATCACAGTTTTATTTATTCCAAAGCTCAATGTAAATAAACTTTCTAATGAGAAAATGCCTTTATAGGTTCTTACCAATTAATTTCAACTAAATTAGATAGACTATATACTTTGTGTTTACTTTTAATATATTATCCAGAAAGAAAACATACAGATTTAATGAAAACCTGACTGTATTTTAAGGCATTTTGTAGAAACCTATGTGCCTTCAACATGTGTACATAACTCAGTATCTCTTTAGCAGGACATGCAAATGCATTACAAGTGGAAGAATATCTCTAAAATCCCTGGGGGCTTAAATAAGAACTTAAATATTTCAACACATCTGGCTCATTTAGAGCTAATGCACTGAAGGGTGACTCATAATTATGAGACTGCTGGGAGTTCTGGAAGCTTGAGGTGCACCTGCAGCTAATGAATTTCTGTGTCTAATTGCATCTAAGTTATTTTAGACTTCCAATGCTGGACATAAAATGTGCACTGGAGGAAGTGTATTGTGTGAAGCTGGCAGGTTTCACGGCAGTTCGCACCGTGATGAATTTTCAGTGTGGTGAAAACATAAAGGTTCGAGGTGAAAAAAAAAAATTGTGTTACTTGAATAATCACTGTTGCTGTGGTTCATGGCAGAACTATAAATATGTGATATAAGAAATTCTCCAAGTGTGCAATTATTCTTCACACATACATATGTGTGTTCATGTGTCATAGTGAATGTGCCTGTCTTACAGCCATGATAAAATAAGTAATAATTTTTAGTTATTTTAAAGAAAAAAAACAAGGTAGAATTGGCAACTGCCTTCAAAGAAAGTTCCTTTTTTCAACCTGCAGTCCACCAGTCGCTACTTAAGTGTGCAAACGAGGAATAAATCCATATGGTTATTAGTGGAATAAGTTTGAGTTTTTCCTGATACAGTAAGTGATAAACTCTCTGCCCCTCATAGATCTGAGTCAAAGTTTCAAGGACTTTTCTTTCTAGTTAAGAAAAAAACAAAAAAAATTTATGAATTTGAATCAGAAATTGCAGAAGCAGCAATGTATGTAATGTTCTGTTTTCAGTAGTCATTTACTTGCTGTTCTTTATTTCCCTGGCACTCACTTCTCTGCCAGGGGCTAGTACGTCAAAATAAGGATTTATTGAGGTTCTTCAAACTAGATGTATTCTATTTCAGAACCTAACTCCAGCACATCAGGGAGCCTTTTCTAAATATATTCTTCTTGTTCAAGTTTCAAATACAAGGTATTGAAGTAGCCTGTCTGCTATTTCATCTTCTTAATAGTTTTGTCAGAACATTATCTATAATTCATAGCTGAACTTGGGACAGGAGGACTTGTGAAGATCTGATAGGGAAAGGAGATTGCAAAGTAATGATATGCATAGTAGAATATGACCTGCCTTATTTCTGCATAAACCTCTATTTCAGATCTAATCCAGTGTGATGAAGATACTTGTTAGAGCTGTCTTCAGTATCTTGATGATTATCAAACTGTTGTCAAAACCTGCATCTGAAAACTAGCACTTGATTTCTACATTCAGTCACAGGGAAATGTTTTTTTTCCTACCTAGTATGCTCATTCTTTTGTATAGAGAATTTAAGAGAACAATTTACTGTAATATCTCAGGCTTGTTAAAGAGCCCTACTAGCAGTGTTCGGTGGCAAGTCTAAATTTGTATTTTAAATGTTCATTTGAGAATAGACTGAGGTTTAGAATGCTCAGGATAATCAAAATGAAGGAGAAGTGATGGAATATATATATACTCATTTCTCACCTTCCTAAATAATCTACTCCATTAGGCACATAAAGAATCAAGGTCTGAAATAGATAAGTATTTAATTATCAAAATATATTCTATATTTCCTTTTATAAAGGAAAGTGGAATATCCTTTTACTTTGTTTACTTATCCTATTAGTTGTTTTAAAGATGCAATGGTTTCCCTAAGCATTTTTCACATCCTCTGGGGGAATAAAAATAAATTTGAAATATCAACCACTTTTTTTCCCCCTAAGTTTCTGGGAAAAGATGCAATTTTCCAATTAATATTTTAATTTATCAATAAAACCAGTTGTCATAGTTATGGTCTTTTTTCCTTTTTTTTTCCCTCTTCTCACAGACTGTAGAATATAAAATGTTTCCTTGGGATCAGATATCCATACTAAGTAATTGAGAATTCAGAGGCTTAATAATGTGTTAATGGAGTTGATATAGGTAGATTTCTAGCACAAACTTATGTCACTTTCTACTTGGATACAGTATTCCTGTTTCATAAAATATACTGCTTTTGTTGGGTTTGAATTTTTCCATCAGTTACCTAAAGACAAATTACAACTTGTATATTACTTTACCAGTCCTCAATTTTCCAGTTTTTGCCTGTGACCCCTGGATATCAATACTCCGTGTTAATTGATCTTAATGCACTTAATGTGAAGACATTTGAGGTCTGCTATTATTTTGTAAACGTGTTGAGATAATTTTTTTTCAGTTTGAGCAAGGGTAAATATTTAAAGTCTTTATTTGTGGGTAGAAGACAATTAGGAATATACCACCCTGATCTCTCTGCCATTCCTTTGAATAACCTAGGGTAATTGGTTAGTTTTATTAAAGCTTTGGTCCCAACCAAGATTCTCTATTTTCTTTTTTTTTTTGGAACAAGATAGCCGGGTGCCAAATGCTGGTTAATGTCCTTAATGTCTAAAATGACATGAACCAGCCTAAAACTAGGATGTCTGTGTAGAATAAGGATTTAATACAGTATTGGGGCTCAGAACTCATACAAACCACAGAGCTAAAGTGGTATTAATAATTGCTTTGAATTGTGGAAAGTACAGGTGGAAATTGTTCACTAGGATCACTGTTCACTGGGATGCTGTAGGAGACCATTTTCAGTCTCGGTGTTCCTTTCAAAGCAGAACTGCTTTGGCCTTCTCTTGTCCTGTACCTGCCCTCTTTAATCTGTGTTTTCTGATGGTGAGGCTACAAATTGAACTGTAGGAAATTATCATAGTATCAAAAGTTGAAATGGAGGTCATTTCCACTGTCTTTTATCTATATCTACTGATTCAGCAACACACTGAGAATTCAGACAAATTTGTGAGCCTTAATCTCCTTTTGATAAATTCCTAATGACAGCTTCTTCATAAATAATACATTTCTAAATGCTTAATGCTTCTGCCATATCAGTGTCCAATAGCTTCCTCAGAAGAGAAGCCAGGTTTGCTGTTGATCTTTCTGTTTTCTTTTAGTTCTTACAAGAATCATGTCTAGGTCCTTGCAGTCCTCTAGCAATAAACACTTGCTGGTTAGCTGCCACAGATCTTCAAATGTTTTAATATTTCCCTTGCTACTGAGCAACATAAACTGAAGGGATTTTTTCATGAGCATCCTGAATGGTTGAACTAATGGAATCACATTACACTTAAGTGACCTTTTTGATCTCTCTTTGAAGAGTCCTTTACTCTTTCAAGGCAGACAGTTGGTGAGCTGTTAGATAATAACAAGACTGATAGAGATCTGGAGGAATTGTTCCCAAAAGCTCTAAACACTGATTGTTTTCATTGTTTGCATAGTATACTATAATGCAGTACTAGCTAGGTTTTAAAACTTAGTTTTGACTTCGTTCTGAACTTGCAAATGCACGAAAAACACTGTGTAATATGAAATATAAATGAATGCATAGATTGCAATGAAGCTCTTGCAATATGTGAAATGGTCTCAAGAGCGTGCATAATAAATTCAGCCATTTGGAGGAAAACCCTACCAGTAGCTGAATTTTTAGGAGTGATAATTCCACTTAAAAGTATTCCCCGCTACTCAGGTGCCCTGTGTCCTAAGACCCATACAGGAGAACACAGCATTAATCCTCAAACCAGCAGACTCTCAAGGCAGTTAATTATGGCGAGCTCTGTGTATCAGATGAAAATGGTAAAGTAACTGCCTATTGTTGGGGAAGAGGTAATATTTGAAACAATCAGCAGGAAAGCCAATAAATCTGTGGAGGTTTGAGCTTGTCTTCTCTACTGTTGATGAAGTAGGGAGCAGTTGAAGGTAGCTATTTTTTATAGACTGAGTTTTAGACTACATAAAACATATTTCACTTTTAACTTATTAAAAATATTTTTCATTTTCTCCAAGGTTATAATTCTTCTCTTTTTTGGTGACAGTAATTTTGTGCCTGAATAATACTTCCCTTTCCTCATATCTGAATTTCAGGATTACAATATGCAATAGCTTTGCAAACTATTGAACCTAAGCATGAGTTCATGAGCTATTTCTGAGGTTGCCCATCCATTCTTTGCAAAATGGAAAAGCAGATGAATCATTATTCTTTTGAGAGCACCCCAGAAATATCATCTCAAGCTTTAGATTCTGCTTGTGTCTGTGTTTATGCCAGATGGCTCTGGCTTAGTTGGCTGGGTAGGCATTGTACTGGAAATAGTTTAACTGTACTTCATATAGCTTTATTTACTGTCTCATTAATTTTAACTTTTCCAGAAGTTTTCCCTCTTCAGAAGCCATTAGGGTTAAGCTTCATGCCATGTTAAGAATTTTAAGTAACCAGAGAGAGAGCTTTGTCACATCATAGGAGCAAAACAGCTATCTGAGACTGCCCAAAGTATGGTTATTCTCTTATATTTGTAAGATCTTGAAGGTGGCCCTTTTTTGTTGTTACCTCATATCAATCACTCATTTAAAAACTGCAATTTATGTGGTTGGCCAAAATTGTAATATAGCAAAGAGTAAATAATTTGTATTATATACAGGCCAAAGCCTCTAGTTATGTGGTTTTTTTTTTTTAAATTTATTCCATCTGCAATTAGCAGCCTGTGTTCTGTATATTTATATGCTGGGTTTGACCTTTTCTCCTATTGCATGTTCTGGAAGTGCAGACACTTATTTTGTCAGAGTGGCACAACCATTTGTCACTGAGCAAAACCTGCAAAAGAACCTGGAATGATTTGTGGTACGTAGGTTGATTACATGTCCTTCAGAAGCCTTCTGAAGAAAGAGAACAGCACCTCATTTATTGTTGTAAACAACAAAAAACCTCTTGTCCTAACTGCTGCTAATGTTTGAGGAGAGTTTTTGCTCCAAGGCATGATTTGAAGTATACTCTATTTACCTGAGATTACTGCTGGCAAAGATTTTTCCATCACCACTTAATTTTTTCTTGTTCATGTTTCTTCTTCTGACTTTTATAGGTGTATGGCCATAACATATTGAGAACACACTCTGCAAAATAAAGTTGAGTATAGAATATCCAAGTCTTGTAGAAACAGTGAATTCCCAACAGGATTTTAATTATCAATTAGTGCTGCTTGCAGGCAAGCTAATCTATAAATTTCACAAGTACAACATCCAAGGCATGACTTCAGAGTGTTTCAAAGAAAAATGGCTTTGTCAATAGGAACTGCAGTGTACTTCACTGAGAGATAAGGTGTAAAGAGACATATATATTACAATGCTCTTCACTCTTCCAAATAATTTAAATATCAGTGGAGAAAACAATTCCTGCCTCTCTAGAAAGTCATAGTGTGAAACTCCTTTTCACTTTAGGGACAGTGTTACTGTATTAAATTGACTTAGTTCACCAACTTGCAGTACAAGAATTGTTGGGACTGTGGGGTGGGGAAGGGTGGTGAGAATGGGATGGTTATTTTCCTCACTATGGTTTGCAGATGTGATTGGTTTCATTTAGAAACTGAGCATTTAGAAACTTTAGTCTCATTTGTCATATTTAAGCCAAATTAGAACTTTGCATGTGAACTGTACTAGGAGGGTTAGTGAGTCTCGGCCTAGTAAATAATTTTCCTGAATGAGAAGAGCTAAAATCCAGTAGCTGGGGGAGATTTTCATCAATAAAGCCTAATAGTTCCACTTAAAAATAATTGGGTTTTTTTACTTGCCTGAAGTGATCAGTAATTCTGAATAGGGCTGAACAGTAACAGCAACTGCTTGTAAGTGAAAGCATTCTTTACTGTCATGAATGTATGCCTGCCATGAATTTTTTGGTGTCTTTGGGGGAAATTTGCATACCTAGTGGTCCAAACTGTGTAGGTTTAGTAGTAGTCCTAAATTTTTAGAAATATATTTACAGGACTGGTAAGTCAGTTATATTTACTGCAAATGATATCTTAGTTTAATTGCATTTAAAGTAGGATGAGTATTCAGCTGTAGAGTATGTTGTTGTATTTATAATTCTGAGCATGTCTTAACTGTATGGGATCCCCAGACCTTCTGGAGAAATAATTGGAAGGGACTTCCAGGCATTCAGGAAGGACTTTCACCTGCTTGGATGGCTTCTACTGCCTGTGCTGCAGGCTCTGTTTCCAGTGGAAGTTGTCTAAACTAGGGAAGCCATGGACACCTGCAGTTTATGGGTTATGTTTTTCTTAGGTGGTTTCATCAGGCTCCAGAGGATTTCAGCTACCACTTGAGCCCAGGTCTTAAACATTTTGGGTGCAGAGGGACACATCCAAAGCTGTGTACTTACTGAGGTCCTAGAAGGTTTGGCTTGCATTAAGGTGAAAAGAGTAATGATTGTCTCATCCCTAAAGGTAATGAACCATATTTTAGAGTTTTCTGAAATACTGACTTTAGGTATCCAAATTCAGATAGTTGCCTCTAAATTTTGCCCTTGTGGTGTAAATAAGGGCAAGACCTAGCAAAACAAAAGCAAGGAGTTAGAAAAATGAAAAAGATACCAGCAGGATGGTATGGTTTTGCTAGATAAGTATGTGCAAATACTTGGCTGTTAGTTGATGATAATTACATATGCTCTCAGATATTGCAGAAAGAGTAGGCTTTTGGGAGGATTTGCATTCACGATGGCTTTATTGACTGTGATTAATGACATTATTTTGGCTAAATGATTTCTATTGCCTTTCTGTAAAGGCCAGAAAACACAATACCAAAGTCTGAGGTGAAATGCTAGTTGTACTTGAAAATGCTGAATATTTACAATTAAAATTCAAAAGATCTCTCTGTAGGAAACTGCAGGTGTGACTATTCTTGATGTAAACTTGTATTCTAATATTATAGACTCTTTATAGGTTTGTTTTCTCATTTTCAAGCATAGCCTGAAAATATGTAGCCTTAAGTCCTCCTAATCTTCTATTTGATTACACGTTCCACTCTAGTTATGGTCCCTCAGAAAAACAAAAATAAAGCATATTTAATATGTAAAAGTTTCTGACTTGAGTTCTTATTAGAAGTAAAGACAAGTGAATAAATAAAACTGTGTCCTGTAGCCTTTTACTGAGCACTGTTATTGACTTTCTTGAGGAATAACCATCTAAAATACCACTCATTTCTGATACAGTGTTTAAGTAACAACAACAACAAAGTTAATTAACATTAACTATTTACATATATTTAAAATCTAATTTTGCTATTTTTACTCGGAAATTCTGAATCTCTTCCCTGGTAAAGAATCAATGAGCAGCAGGGTTAGGGTTTTTAAAGACTTTGATACTACCTGTGACATGCCTGATGTCCCTTAGCCAACTGTATGCTATTTCTTTAAATCAGCACCTGCTCATCCTGGGCTGCTGTTTGCAAATACAGTAATAATACCTTTGCCAATAATTGCCTAAGGGCAGCTGGAAGGTTTTGCTCCTGGGGGAATAGCCCAGCAGCATGCTGACTTGCCTTAGCTGTTTCACAGCTCCTCAACATTAAATGGAAGACTGCTATTCCTAAAGACATGCATGCACTTGAAGCTTGTATTTTTGTAACATTTTATTTAGGTGAAGTTAGAAATCTTTGGATTTAGGACCCAATGCCTATCTGATTTTGTAGCACTGTCTTCATTTTAGTGAAGCCAGCTAGCACGAGAATTTGTTCCTTTTTTTTTTTTTTTCCCAAATATGATTTACAGACATTTGGATAAACCAGAGCTGCTCTTAAGTGCATGATTTTATTTTATAAAATTTAAAACATAATGAAATTGAAGCTATTCTATCCTGGCTTCAGGAGATCTGAGGCTGAATGTTCCTAAGATTCTAAATATTAATTGTAATGAAAAGCATTATATGTATTTGCATGTATTTTATCAGGTAGGAGGTATTGCAATAAAATTGACTTAAAGATTGTGGAAGTGAATTGTGTGACTAAAATAAAAAATTGTTTGTAACTGGTAGAATAAAAAATTTTATTAATAATGAAGCTTTAAAAGTGGAAAGACTTCCTACTGTAGTGCCTGTAGTTTAGTTCATTTAAATATGAAGGTTAATTCTTTTCTTTACAAAAAGTGTTCTCTACAAAATGTACCTTATGCTTGCTTTTAAGTCCTGTTTTTAGTTTCAAACACACTTTCATCTCCATTTAAATTTATTACAAGTGTATAAACAATCCTTGATGCCATTTTAATTGTATAAAGAAAATGAGACCCACAGAAAATTGATTTGCATTTAACAGTGGTAGATTGGCCTAATTGTTTACTTCTCTAAATTTCCTTGCTAGATACTGTACTTCCCCTGTGAGGTGAATTTCTGTTATTACACAGTGGATCATGCATGATCAGGCACAGTGGGAGTGAAAATGTTGTCATCACAATGTTAGAAGATGGAGGAAGCAGAAACCTAAGTTTGTAGCACTAGGGCATGGAATGTGCAAATGTTTGATGTGTCTCTTCCACCATATGAATTATGTGGAGGGAGTTATTTATGGGCAGCGTCTACTTTCTTGCTTCTTTGCTTTATGGTACTCACCTTGGCAGTGTACTAAGAAATGTCTGCTACTTAATACCTGTTCATTTCCTTTTTATAATCTTGTTTAAACAGCTCTGCTAGGTGTGAAATATTTATCTCATGCTCATATCCTGTTGATTACATCTTGTGCTCATAGATCAGTCTTGAACAAAGGCCCTTAATGATTTGGTCTGATTTAGTTCAGGATCTGTGACTGTGTAAAGTTGGGGAGCCAGTTTAGTAAACATACAAAGCTGAAAGCAGACATTGGGGGTTTTTTGTTCAAGATTAATGGTAGCAATATTGTTAAAACAGACCAATTAAAAATATAATTTAGGTGTTATGATAGAAAAAGTGTTTATTAATTTACTGCATTCTCCTCTGTTTTCAAAGAAATTGTTTCCTTCCTGCTATTTCTGTTACAGCACAGAGCTTCCTTTTCTGAACACTCTTTTCATCCAGTTAAAGTGTTTATTGCTGTTACTTGACAAATCCTGATCATATTCTCTAAGACAGTAGTTTGAAGATCAGCTCTTTTTGTGTCACTCTCATATTTTAACTTTTTTTTTGTTGTTTTTCCTGCTAGTGAGCTGTAACACATCACCTAGAGTCTGTGTTAGTGCCAGCCAAAAAAGGGAGAGAAGCACATGCATAAAACCAGTTAGAGGGGACAGTGAGCTCAGTGTTCTGCTAGAAGCTGATGCTGATAGTGACCCTGGCTTTAGCAGAAACATGATATAAATCATGCCAGCCATTAACTTATCCTTGGCTGTGTGATTCTCCCATCTTCCTTGCACTTGCATTTGTGTGATTGTTAACTGTTTATGGAATAGACTAAACTGGAAATGAGTAGGTTGGTTTTTTCTGTCATTTGGTTTTCAGGCAGATTGTGCCCCTGAATCAGTTCATATAGTCACAAGTATCAGTGACCAGGAAAGAAAGGAAGTAGGATTTATGGCAGCCCAACTGCCCTCTGAAACAACAGCTAGAGAGGGATTAAATGATTCAAGTGATAATTTACGGACACATATATGTGTAGAATTAAGTAGAAGATTCAACAAAAGGCTTGATATGAAGTTGAATGCAATTTTCTGTAAATCATCATTTTTTGTCTTTCTTTTACAGTTGCTGCTAACTTACAGAAGATAGTAGATGATCCAAAAGCCTTGAAAACATTGACTTTTAAGTTGGTAAGTAAAAGCATCAATGGAAGAAACAAATAAATTATCACAATATTAACACAGAATCTAGGTTCTATCTCAGTTACAGCTACTTTGTTGAATAAATGTGTTGACAAAGTAACTGCAATTGTCATGTATTAGGGAAAAAGTTTAAACCCTGTTTTGACAGGACAGTTCCATAACTCCATGGGGAAGGAGATTCAGTCACATGAGTTCTGAGGCAGTCTGAGGTTTAGGTGAGAAGCTGCAGTAAGAAAACCCCTGGGAAGGATTGCAGAAACAAGGAAAGCAGAGAAAACTGTAATAGCTAGGTTAACACTCCTTCACCCCCACCTCCTTAGCTCTACCCTGGCTGAAGTGTCCTCTGCTGATGGACATATTGTTCCAATCCCATTTTTTCAAATATCTGCCCCCATTTTTCTTGCATGCAGGTCACCTTCTCCACTGCTTGCTTCTTCTTAGTTCTTCTTTTCAACCTTCTCTCAGTTGACCATCCACACGTGCATGTGTCTTTCTCCCACTGTATTTAATTGTTGTTTCTCCTTCTCTACCTCTTTCTATCTTCTGTATGTATGTCATCAGACCCTGGGTTGGGGCTTGGGACTTCTTTCTGTGCTGCATTTTGTACACTGGACCATAGGTCCTTAATTTCGGTCAATTTTGATTGTAGCACGATAGATTTAATTTAACATTAATAAATTTACATTGCAAAAACTTGAGCCAGAATTGATGTGCTGTGTTTGTTTTTATTTCTTGTTAAAATTAAGTTGAAAAATATATATACCTGAAGCTATTGATACATTAGTTATGTAAATACCAATTAGCTTTCAGCACCTTTTGCTGAGAGTGACTCAGTCACATGAGAGACTAGACTGAATGTCTGTTAGATAAGCAAGTCTCCAGAATCACAGCTTTGTTTGTAAATGCAGCTGCTCTAGAGAGCCATTTTTAGATCTAATTGATGATGATGTATTAATTCAGGACTCTTCTTCCCATGTCATTCTTTATACAGATCTGAGGAGTTTTAGCTGACTCATTAAAACTCATTTTTCCTCTACAGTCCAGAACTTCCACATTCCTTGTGAGAAGGGGTTGGGGTAGGGGAGTAAAGACCCGTAACTCAAATTCTTTTCTTTCTCTGGCCTTTTCTATAAATATAGCTTAAAAGCTAGTGCTTTTCTTTTTGCAGCTGATCTGTGCTCTTGCTGTCTAAACATCTGACTTGGCTTTATTGTGTAGTAAATGGCATCTCACCAAGAGCGTTTAGATAACAGATACTCCAGAGGCTCTGCAGAAGCCTGAGTTTCTCGTTCCCACACTTAAAATAGAGGCTTGTGATTCCAAAATGTAATATCCCATAGTATCTAGGTTATATATGTTGAAAACAAATCCACTTGAAAATTTAGGTTGGTATATTTTTTCTGGTTTTGGTGATTCAGTTAGATTTATTGCTGAGGTTCAGTCAATTTCACATAGAATTTCAGATTCCAGTGAGTGAATGCTGCTATCATCCTGCTCCTTACCATACTCAGAATTTGTTGACAATCCAAAATCAGTGTCTTTGTCCGTGCTGTAGGTAAGTTCCACTGGATAGGTAGGAATTCTGGAAGTTAGTTTTTAACCTTAGTTTCTTCCTCATATTTTTGACCTAGGTTTCCTATTAGCTCCTATTTTGATGGGGAAAGAGGATAATAAGAAGTAGCCTAATTTATTTTTCTCTTTGGATTAATTTAATATATGTTCTGCTTCTGCCTATTTCTGTATTGTATAGTGAAGTTGCTAAATGAATTGTTGCCTATTAGAACTCTCTCATATCTTTGTATGCACTACTGGGTCTTTGTTACCTCTTAGCAAGGTCTCACTGAATTTGAGCACTTCTATACCACTTGATTAAAACACATTTTGTTGGTAAATATTTAATGGAGATTAAAGGTCTAAATGTAGCTAATCATATATCCATTCAGAAAATTCAATTGAAAAATATTTCTTAGTCTAGGATTAGTTGCTAGTATTTCTGGACAAGGAGTCTGGTTAGTATTTCACTGCTTAAAGGTTGCTGTTGCTGGTATATAATATTTCTATTCAAACAGCAAGCTGTTCATCTCTGGGGCAAAAAAGGAACAGTTTATGTCTCAATTATTTTTGTGTTTAATTATTACTGAAATAATAAAGAAAATTTTTAAGATGCAGTGCCTGGATGGTGGGGGGTTTGATTCCCTCTCTTACATATTTTATAAACAATGTATCTTTGCTCTTACAATGATGTAATTCTGCAGAACATACACAGTATTAAATATCCCATAGTTATCTTGGCTAACACAGAATGCAAACTTCCCTGTAGGATCCAGCTGTCCACACTTTGGGAAGGAGGCTGCTTTAATACACAAATAATCTTGGAAACACTCAAGGAAACACAAAATTATTGCACAGCATAATTTGCATTTTATGTAAGGACTTTGCTTATGAAAAAGGGTGGAAAGAAGCCCATTAATGAAAGAGCGCGTTCAGTCTCTACCAAATACTTTTATGTTGCAGTTTGTGTATAGTATTTGTATTTATGCTAAGCACAAAATATTACTTAATAGATTCCAGTGTATTAAACAGACATAAGATAATATTTATTGATAAGGAAGGCATTTAAAAATCTATACACATCTAGATATGTTACTTAGCATGGCTTTGAGGAGATGGATAGCTAGCTAGAGTGTAGAATGATGTTAGTAGGATTGGCACTTTTTAGCATTAAATTTTAAGTGCAAAATTCAAACTCCATTTATTTGGGAAATTCCCAATCCAAGCACCATTCAGATATCTGAATAGTAACCAGGAGTGATGATCTCAGACCTTTAACTTGCTGCTTCTGTGGAATAAGAGCTGTGAAATACTATCTGAGGAGAGAACTTCTGTTCTCTGTGTCCGCTCAAAGTAAATTTGAAGGAGTAGCCTGATGTAATGCTTCCAAAAGTATCAACACAGTTTTATTTCTGGTCATGAAAATTCAATGGATTGTGTCAGTGCACCTTGTATGCACAATCTGAGAGCTCTTAACCTTACAGCACATGTTCACAAACCAGTTCTATTAAAGGGTTCAACTGCTACTAATTCAAAAAAGGATCAAAGGCATTTTTATAGGGTGAACCAATTTTCTGTTGAGGATATTTTGTGATATGCAAAAGAATCTGAAGGCATCTGTTGTAAGTAGGACTGCACACTTTTAATCCAATTCTATTAATATTTTGACTTATCTACCATAAAGATAAAAATGTATAAACCCCTTTATTTAAAATGTCACTTTTGTCCTACAGAAGCAACTATTGTGTTTAAAATCCGAAACATAAAAATATTTTGCCTCCAGCATTTTTTTCCTAAAACAGACCTAAAGTAATAGTTTAGTCCTGAGCAAAGTAGTTTTATATTCTTACTGTTATATATGAAAAACTAACTGATTACTTGTGCTAGCTTGTTTTGTGACAGGCTTTACTGAAGCATCTAAACTGTACAGTTTTAAGTACTAGATTGTACTGTCAGGAGGGAGCTGTCCTTTTGCAAATATTAGTATTTACTCTTTGTAGACTGCTTCAGTTACTTGTTTAAAAATTCAGCTGGTTGGCGAACTAACTTGCTGGCTGGACTCATGAGACAACTGCTGTACAGCACAGTGGAAAAAAGTGGATTCTATACATGTATATTAGATGCCCTTCATGAGTGAAAACTGTTTACTCCCATGAAAAAGTAAATTTGGCTGCAGTCTGGAAAGTTTGGTTTAAAGATTTTGGGTATTTCAGTGTCCACTTTCCAGTATTTTTTTTCCATAATTTTTAATATTGACTATAAGAGTTTGCTAAAATTAAGGATGCAGTTGGTTGATGCTGACTGAGGCCACATGAAGCAGTCTGAAAGCTTTACCTCCAATCAAGCTGTTTGCTGACTGGGCGATATGGGGAAACTTAATATCCTGGCTGTCAAATGCTCCTTTGTAGCGTGATATACTAAACATTTCTGTTTGTACTTGCAGGCCTCTGGCTGTGATGGCACTGAGATTCCTGATGAAGTGAAACTGATTGGTTTTGCTCAGTTAAGTGTCAGCTGACGTCTGTCCCTTGACCCCAAGCCGAATTGTGAGATTGCGGAAAAGCCAGCTTAGATGCAAAGGAAAATTAATGCACCACACACTGAGTTCTGCTTCATTATCTAGCAATTCACAAAGTCAGAACAAGCAAAGCCCACAGCTACACTGCTGCTGTTAATGTTCAAAATGCTCCTAAATGTCTCTTAGCAGTTGAATTGGATTCCCCCTAAGTGAAAAGCCTGTGGAAATGCTCTCAGGTGGCTGTATTTATTGGTTACAAAAGGAGCTTTCTATCAAGCTTACTTCTTTCACAGACTTTGAGTGATACTATTTTACCTGTACTTGTGGTTGATAATACTGCCTCTGTTCTGTTACATTTAGAAATTAACATACATATAAAAGTTTAGAAATATTAGCCAAACTTGAATTCTAGTTTAATAAATGACTGTGAATTTTATTTTTTCATATATTTATGCATTACACATACTAGTAATAAGAAAATTATTTGACTTGATTATGTGCTATTTGCAGTTAATCTCCCACTATTTAAAAAAGTTTCAGGTATGTCTTTGAAGTATTTGGTAACTTCTAGGGGCTTTTTGATTCAGCATTAGCAAGCTTTTGTTCATTGTGTGTCAAAAAAACAGTCCACAAACTGATCATCAAGGGAGTGGGAGGTGCCTTGCAGATATTAATGTTTTAAGAATGTGCCTGAGGCTGCTTATATAAATAATCTCCATTTTCTAGAAGTACCATACATATGGTACAATAAATATAAATATATATAGTTATCTGAGCAAGGAGGGGATATACAGTAGCAAAGGTGTTAGAGTACTTTGCTTTATTGGGGAGTGTATGAGCTAGAGCTACTGTGAACTGTTGTTAAGGCAGAACGCTTCCTGTGTCCATCTCTGATCTGACTTACCCTTAATGATGGGAACCAGTTTCATACAGGTGAATAAAAACTTGAAGAATGGAACTGAAGCTTTATTTGAAGTTCTGCAAAATACCAAGGTGGAGTGAAAATAATAGGGCTTTGTGCAATGATCAAGTAAAACTCTGTTACAAAGAAAACATTTTGACCCAAGTAGTCCTCTGCTTAACCTGTGACATAGATGTTATGGAGCTAGGGAACCTTAGAAAGACTTCCACATTTGGAGATGTGTTTCTCAGAGGTTACACTTTAAACTACTTCCTAGTTAATCCTAGATAAGTGGCAGCTCTTTAATGTACTGAAAATGGCAAATATATATTGTTAAGAGAAGTTATTTATAATGCCTTGTCATAATCGTTGAGGTGTTCTAGAACTATTTGCATACGACTCAATGTAATCCCATCCCATCCTACTGTTTACATAATGATTACTCCAAGATGACTGCAAAGATTAAAAAATAAAATTAAAATAAAAATGTATTGCACAAACTGATTTGTATTTTGAATTTCCATGCTCTGAGCGGATTACGGAGTTGTTATTACAAAAAGCTGCTGCCCTTAGTTTGGGAGCAGCAGCTGGGGTGGAGGAGGAGGTGGAGGAGAGGAATATTTGCATACGCCCTCGGTTGCGGTTGCTTTAGCTCCTTGTTCTCCAGGGCCTTCCAGAAGCCATTTTTAAGCTCCCAAGGGGTTAGTTCAAGAAATCGATGGTTTTGCCAGGGCAGGCCCCGTGTGCTGCCGGTTTGTGTGGGCGGAGAG
This sequence comes from Leptocoma aspasia, assembly GCA_013399835.1. Classification (NCBI taxonomy): domain Eukaryota; kingdom Metazoa; phylum Chordata; class Aves; order Passeriformes; family Nectariniidae; genus Leptocoma; species Leptocoma aspasia. The sequence goes on from VXAX01006456.1 coordinate 114,361, forward strand.
CGGGAGGGCCCGGGCTGGGGGCGGCGGCGCAGGTGAGGCGCCTTGGGGCCGGCCCGGGCTCTTGGGGCTGGTGGTGCCCGCAGAGCTCTTGGTGGCCGGGCCCCGGGCCTGGGCTGGCTCCTGACAGCCGTGCGGCTGGCGAACAGCGGGGTGAGTGAGCCTCTCCCCTGGGCCTGTGTCCCGTGTCCCTGGGCCCTGTGTCCCTGGGCAGGGCTGGCCCGGCGGGGCTCCGGCCCCCGCAGCCCCGGCTGTGCGGGCTCAGCGCGCAGCGCGGCCGTCTGCGGGGCAGAACGCGAGTTGGCACCTTTGTGCCGGAGTGAGGAAATGTAAAAGGTACCTGAAACGTGCAAGGTCAGTGACCCAGGTGATAACCTGCAGCACTGCCATGGGGAAGGGCTGAATTCTGAGCGTTGCTATGGGATTATTTTTATGGGTTTTAATGAACATTTCTCTAAGCACTGCACCGTTATTGACTAATCCACCTGCACTACTGCTACAGTCCTTTCTCAGATGAAGTGAATGTTCAGGGAAACTTCTTGTTTTCACTGTTCTGGAAACAGAAGTGGAATATATATATATAAAATATATATATTTGGATGAAAATTTTGTTCCACTCACTATACACCTCCCCAGAATCTGGGAAAAAGTGTTGGGATATGAGTAGCAACTGTCAAGAGTGCTCATCTGCTGTGCTGGTTGGGGCTGCAGGAGGTATCTAAATAAAGAACCTAATGCTTTAATTGAGGCAGTCAGCAGTATTGTACCAAGATAAAGTTGTAACAGTTGTTGCTCACTTGTGGTCTGATTGCAGAAACATGGTGATGCTTCTGTGGTTCAGTGAGGCAGCAAATTTGTGTGGCACTCTTGTCACAGCTGTGTTGTGTTTTAAAACTTTTTTTTTGTTTTTACTGCTAAGATATTGTGTATCAATACAATGTGAGCCAAATGCGTTTTTTAAAGGTAGAAAGAAAGGGTAGTTAAAGCTTTAGTGTGTTAAAATGATGTTTGTAAGGAGTTTATACTTTTAGTATACACAGGTAAAAAGAAGGTGAAAATATATAGTACATTGCAGTAGAAAGCAGTGAGCAAGCTGAGTAGAAGTAAATGGCAAATGTAATAGCAATTTGCTTCTTTATTATTATATACACATCCTCTGTTGAATAATAACGGAGAAGAGAAAACTAGCAGCTATTCATTTGTCCACGTTTACATGAAAAGTGTTAAGCTGGGTGAAGTTCTTACGTGAGTGACGTAACTTGCCCCAAAATAGTTGTGGTGGTGCCTACAGCACCTGTCTTGTTTGAAAGAAAAGGTCTCTAATTAATGAGGTGAAGCTGGAACAGGGGAGCTACCATGTAGCTGTCTCTAAGGCCAGGAAAATAGGGCTTAATTAGATGGTGCTAAAAATAAAATCATCTGTATGATGATTATATGCCAGTGCCTGCAGCTGGGCACTTGCAGGCTGTGGGCTGATGAATGTCAGTGTCCATGGAACCAGCCATGCCAGTGTGCTGTGCTTTAGCTTGCTGAAAGTAGCTCTGTGGACCGAGATGAAAGTCAGTCAAAACACAGTTCTGCATTTATTAGTTTCAAAGTGTTAGGATGAGTATAAACATAGAATTTAACTTAGCACAAAACCAGTGGAGACTAACTGCATGTGTAAAGGAGTGGGAGAGAAGAGACATTTCCAGCCTTTTATCTTGTGGGACTCCAGTGTGGGCTTTAAGACAGGAAAGCTGTTTCCATGCTGGCAACATATGCTTTTTGTGCCAAGAGAACAGGAGCACATCTCTTCCTTCTGACAAGTGCTGACCTCAGATCTTCCCACCAATGTGTACAGAGTTGTGCATTTAAACTGCAATTCAGCTAGCTAGTTGTGGTAAGTTGTTTTCTAAAATATTATCCTATGTACTATTACAATTTCCTCTATTGCCCTAGAACACCCTTTGTGAATGGGAGTGGAAGGAGGAGCAGGGAAATAAGTAAGGAAACATAACTGAATTTTCTCTTGCCCATGTTCTCTCCTGAGAAAAAGATGTGTGCCTTTTCACATAGCTTGGTCCATTGTCACATCTCAAATTCTGGGGCTTCCAGAGCAGTCCTATGAAATTTGATTGTGAGGCATCTCTCTTCAGAATGTTTTTAAACACTGTTATTTCTCTGAGAGGGAAGGCTGTGTGCAGCTTGTGAATGGTGTACCTCCCCCTCATGCCTTTTAATCAGAGATCTGTTTTCCTTTTCACCACCTACCTCTGCATAATGATGTTGAATGGTGAGATTGGCCTGTGCCTGAAATCAATTAGCTCTGATGAGGAATCTGACAGAGACCTAAAACACTGCTAATTGAGTGCATTGAAAATGCTGATTTCTGTTTAGCAGGGAGCAGAGGATTGCTGCCCGTTCCCACCTTACCCTCATACATTCTATCAAAGCAGAAAAAAAAAAAGAGACCTTGTTGATAACAAATAGCAGTTAGTCTGTTTTTTCACTGAATCAATTGTGGTAGAACTTTATTCAGTCACTTGCTGTGGGTTTTTCTGCTGCATCAAGTGGGCAGCCTTTCCACTCTCTTGCAGTGTACTCATGCTTGTGCATGCACAAAGAATGCTAATTATTTTAAAATGAGAAGTTGGAAAAGCATCAGGAACCTACATCTTTGAGTTCCCTGTGCATGAACTCTGCTAGTGAACAGCTAGGTTTTACTCAAACCACAAAAACTCCAAAAAAGTCTGGTTTCCTTGCATTTTATTGCACAGTGGCCTAGCTGATAAAATAATCCAGGCATATTAGTTGAGCATTGTGACATTTTAGTTATTCATTTTCCCTTCAATGCCTAAGAGTAACATGACAATGCACATAAAAATGTGGTTTTATATCTGCTTTATGATTATTAGATTGATGCTCATCAAGCTGCTTTCATAGCTGTGTTCATCTGAGATGTTGAATCAAACTCAGTAGTTGTGAAGTTGTCTGCTGCTAAATAACATTGAGAATATGGGCAATGGTGGCTCAGTGAACAATTACAGAGACATGGAAGAGTATGTGGTAAGAAGGAGAAATATAACTTTCCCTGCATAAACCAATAACGAGGCAATCTCATCCTTTTTAGGACATGCATGTTTTGCTATCTGATTTTAAAGCATGAATTTGAAAGGCTGTGCTTGTTTATTGTCTCAGTAGGGTGTAGAAAATCACTTATGCAAGTGGATGTGTTTATGTAGAGGGACAGCTATACAAAAAAGAATTGAATTAGATGGAAAATACATGCCTTTACTCAATTTTTTCCCCATAGGTACACTTTTAAAAATTAATAAAAACCAGTTATGTTTCAAATAGGGAGATTTTAAAATTTATTTTTATGGAAAGAAACCAAATTGTTACCTGGTTCTTCTTCATCCATGTAATCATTCAGACTCATTAAAGAAAGTGCTGGGGTTCTTTAGATTTACTTTGAGTAAAAAGGCTTTTTGAGTTGTGTCATGTTTACTCTGTAGACCCCATTGATCTAGCTTTCTTTCCTTTGAGGACAGTGGAGTTACGACATCTCAAAATGCGTAGGAATGTGTGGTTATTTGGTAATACAATTGTCTTTTCACATAAAAAGCAGTGTGCATAGCTGTCATCAACAGGCAATTATAAATAATGAAGCGGAAGAACCAGAGAGTGTCAAGAGGGTTTGAGTAGGTGGACTTTGTGCTACTCATGTCCTATAAAAATAAATCAATAGGCAAAAAGGTTTAACTTCACAGTAGTAAAACTGCTGTGTTCTGGAGGACAGGCTGTGTAGTACTAAATTGCTGCTTTAAGGGAGAGGCCTGCATTTCTGCCTGCATCTCTGTTTTTGAAAGCATGGAATTGGTTTTACGAAGCATTCTGGTATTGGGAGGGGGGAAAACCCACTGCTTGACCCCCCCCCCCAACCCACACCTGTACTGTACCTGTGATGGTTTATAATGTAGAGGGCAAGGAAAGCTTTTGCAGACTGTTACCTTAACCTTCTGGTATTTGTATTAAGGTTGCTGAAAGTTTGTGCATTTGTTCTGGCAAATGAGTATCTTTTGCCGATGCCCTGCGTTGTGCTACTACACTATTATTGACCAAGAAAGAACAAAGTATAAAATTAAATGGTCAGCAAAGTTTTTCAGAACAAGGGAGTTGTGTGTGCCAATGCTTCCTCCTCTCGCAGCCTCCCTGGGGTTGGTCAGCCCTGCTGCTCCCCTCCTGTGCCAAGGTGCAGCAGCAGGTCCCGCCCTCGCCCAGTGTGCCCGCTGCTCCCCCAGCGAGAGCCCAGCTGAGGCCTTTGGCTCTGAATGTGCCCGAGCAAGAAGTTAGCAGTGATCCATTCTGATGTAAGAAGTACCCTCCTAGAGGTAAATTTACTATGCCTTTTTTGCAGGACTTTGTACTTAGACAAAGAAATTGATTTTACAGTTTTCCAGGTTGCTTCTGTTGCAGAGATCTTATCCCATAAACTGAAAGCTGCAGCCTTCTGATAGTGCAAGATGGGCAATTTGTGAAATTAAATAGAATTCCTAACCATTTTTTTCAGCTCTGTGGAAAGGTTTTTGTGAGTAAGTGTTTACAGTGAGGAAAAGTGCAATAGTTATCTGGTTGAGGTTGTTGAACCTGAAACTATTCCCATCATCTCATAGAATCAGCTAAAAATCCTGTTGCATTCAGGATCTGTTTCTCTCTGACTCTCTTTCTTGTCTCTCCTTGGTAGATCACCTCTGATTAAAACAAAGCACTGGAGCATTTACTCTATATTACGAGAAATAGGAAGAGAGTGGAGAAATCCGCCTTGAATTAGAACAGAGGATCCAGAGGGAAGGACCATTATTGAAATCCTGGCCCAATGAATTAGCAATACTTCACAATAGCTTCAGTGGGACTAAAATTTCACTCCCAATCTGTGTTGATTATGAGCTTCTCAGTTTACTCTGGGGCTATAAAATGGAAAAGGATCCAATGGTGATTAAAGAGTAGGTGTGATTTGAATGGAAGGTGATTACTAAAATCTCTCTGAAGTCTTCTACCCTGCTTGTGCTGCAAGCTTTTCTTATTTATAATAGCATAGTAGAACTATCCAAGCAGAAAATTACACCAGAGAGAAAGAGTTTTCTGATTATCTCTGATTAGGTTCAGTGTTAACCTTGTAAATTTGCCTGTCAGATGGGGTACTGCCAAATCACCCATAAACCTGATCTTCTACAAAAGATGGAAAGAGTGAGGAAATTCCTGCACTTTTGTATTGCTTGATACTTTCTTTTTTGCTTTTTCTCCAAAAGGATTTTTGCAAAGATGAATCTAGACTCTTGGATGAGAACTACTGGGCTACAATTTAGTGTTACATTAATTACTCATTTAGAAGTGCTTTGTGTTCGTGGATTTCTGTATATTTATGTGTATGGATTTATAAGGTTAACACAGGTCCGAAACTCTGAGGTCTGTCCTGTTTGAAGGTAGCGTAGCTTGGATTGGTCTGTGGAAGTCAAAGCAGGGCTGTGTTTAAACAAATGCATGAGTGTTACTCTTTCCCCTTTTTTATCATCTTCATATTCTGCTGTCACTTTAGTTGAGCTTTTTCATAGCCAAAGATTTTAATTTTTAATAAAGTAATTGCAGATGAAATCTTACAGTAAGGCTTATATGTATTTAAATACAAATAGGGATTGTTGGGGGGAGCTATTTGCATATGCCCTATAAAATGTTTAGGCAACATAAAGAGTTTATGCTAAAAGTAACAGTACTGAGGTAAATTTATTCCTTCCCTTTTCTGGTATAAGCTGAAGGCCTAAAAATACCCTTTGGAAGAGTACTTGTGACATACCAAATTGGTGTCAGTTTAAACAGAAGACAGTGTTGGATACAAACAATTGCAGCAAAGTGAATCAAACATTGTGTTTCGGTTCGGGAGAGTAAACAGGTTTGCTTTCCGGGTTAGGGTGTGTTAGATGTGTGTGTTTAGTGTTATAGAAAAGTGACAGTGTTTTACTTGGGATGAAATTGGCATTTTGAAAATGCTTGCTACCCTTTTGGTTTAGCGAGGGATATACTTTGAGATACTGAGACATGCAGATAATATGTTCTCAAAATGATTTGAAGCAAAAGAGTGTTCTTTAGCCTAAGTTTAAATTTTGGCTGCTAATTGTATTTAATAATTGTAAAAAGACTGTTTTATTGCCTAGGTGAGGTTTTGGTGGGGCTACCACTTATCAAGTACACCTTCTTACATCTTTATGATAATTACTGCCAAGGCAACGCATAGAAGAAATTATTTATACCATAATATTTTGTAACTGTAACCTTTATTTTGTATTTTTGTGGCTTGTGTAAGCCTTCTCCAGAGCTGCTCCAGCCAGGTCTGCTCTGCTTTCTGGAGGTGGCTGAGCTCTGGCACCGAAGGCCAGCCCGGCAGGGCTGATGTCTCGCTGTGCCGTGGGATGTTGGTTGTGGATTGGAGCCGTGTGTGTGCAGAGGGCAGGTGCCAGGCTGTGGGTGCACCTCCAGAGCATCGCCTGGGCAGGCTTGCTGCTCAGCCTGTGCTCCTTATTCATTCAAAGAGGAGAGGAGAAAATTCTGGGTGCAAGGTGGCAAGTGTTGCCAGTAGATCCAGGGAATGTTGTTACCTCCTAGCTTAGACTGTAAGTCCCTGAGAACTGCCTGGGCTCTGATTCTCTCACTCTGCACCAGCACATTTCTCTTGTACATTCCCTTATTTCGCTCAGTTTGTAGGGAGGTATGTGACTATAAAAACCTCAGGGTGATGACAAAGATCCTGATAAAGTATTTAATACGTCCTCTAGGTGTACGCATCTTTTTGTGCTGCTCTGGCTTGTTTATATGCTGTCCTTGCTTCCTATCTAGAAAGTACATGGCAGCAATTCCCTAAACAAACAAAACTCTACTACTTCACGTACCGATTTAATTAGTGGCCTTTGATTTTTCCAAAAATTACATCAGTAATTGTTCAGCTCTCCACAGTATTTCTTTTTCTGTCCCAATTTATAGATACACAAAGCTGTTGTGAACCTTGCAGTTCACAAAATACTTTGTTTTCTTTTTCCTCTCTTCTGAAATGTTATTTTTTACAAGTGGATTTATCTTTTTGTCTGGGTTCACGCATCCCAACACTTAACTTGACATGAGAGAAATGTGAGGCACTGGGCCCCTTGTTCTGTTTACTGAGTCCTCCTTTGCCTTTCTCAGGGACAGCTCTCTGTCTAATGAGGACATCTCTGGGACCCACAGATGCTGTGTTGTGGTTCATGCAGAGGTGTATGTGCAGACTCTTTTCAGAACTTAAAATTACTATTGCTTGGAAACTGCCCCTTCTAGAAAACCATTTCAGGGCTTGCTCACAGCTTTATATGGTTTAGTTCTTGATAGTCAGCTCTGGAACCCATTAGCTGCATTAACTATTGAGCAATTCCTAAGTGTTCTGTACAACAAACTCCCTGAGGTCTGACTTACTCCAGCAGTCATTTGTGGGTTTTAAAGCTACCACTGTAACTGTGAAAAAAATCTAGCAGGGCTTTGATATCTGAAGTTAGGTGGTGTAAAAACCCAAACCTGTTCTGTAGCTGTAAACCTGACTGGTTCTCTCTTACAATATTGTGCTTTTGGTATGTCTGTGCTGTGTTTTCTTTTATTGTCACCTCTGAACTTGCGTTTTTCTTACTAGACTTGATTTCTGTTTGTCTGTCAACACAAATTAAGCTAATAGAGCATTACTAATGCTTGACAAAATAAATCTGTGGAATTTATAATTTGTTAGTACTTTTAAAGGCTTGTTTTGAAAAAACAAACCAAAACCATTTCAATCCCGTACATGCTCAGATCTCAATGAGATCCTTTCAAAAGCTTCTGTTGGAGACAAGCATGCTTGCATGTTAACATTAGCTAATATAAATAGGTAACAAACTGTGAAAATGAGGGCTTCTACTGCTTATCTAACAATGATCACAATCCTTGTCTTACTCACAAAATAAATCTCTTAACTCTGAAAATAATTTTTTTATTCTTAAATGCAAACTTATTGCCTCTTGGAGAGGATTTCAGAGCTGATTTGTTCTTGTAGAACTGACTCATATTACTGTCTGAATTTTTGGGAAGTTAACACAAAGATTATTTTTATATAATGTGAATAATGGCAAGTCTAGGAACAAGGCTATAAATGCGCTTCACAAGATACAAAATGGTACCTATATCCATTCCACTGTAACAATCAGGCAAGTGAGGCTAAGTTATTGGTGTATGCCATTTACATTTCTATTACTTCTTTCTGTCGTGGATGTTTTTTCAAGCTGGCATGGAAAAAGTTTTTCCAGAAAAAAAAAATGAAGTAAGCTTTAGTAATTTTACCTCTTAGTGACATATTATTTTGAGGAAATGTAATGTGATTTATTGTTAAACTATGTCTGTGTTTTAATTTAAATTTGGTATATCAAAAATATTATTCTGGCCTAAATGCAGTGATCTGAATTTATTGGGAAAGATGTTGGAGTTGTGGGAAGAAGACGGAATATGTACTACTCCTCTTGAAAATGCTGCTTTTCATCACGGTGTGGGTCCTGATATGATTAATACTGCAGTTTCACAAATATGTACTTTCAGAACTGTTAAGATAAATCTGTTGCCAATGGTCTCGTGTTCCAGGCAGCTGAAGATCCCAGAGATGATGATGTCTCACCCATTGTGAATTATTGCTTAAAGCAAATACAAATCCTGGCATTACAGCAAACTGAGAATAAACATGCAAATTAGAAGCAGTGGTGTACATGGAATTTCAGAACATGTTTATTTTTCTAAAGCTTTGTTATCTGATGTAGGCTTCAAAGAAATGAGTATTTTTGTCATCTGTAGTGTATTGCTTCCACTAACATTTCTGCGGTTCCCAGGTTTTTTGTCTAGTCCTTGTACATAAGGCCCCTTTGTTCCTTCTTCTGTCCAGGGGTTCTTCACCTGTGGGTGGTGATGATGTGATGTTCTCTTTGCTTCCTATCATGGAATAGTTTGGGTTGCAAGGGTCCTTTAAATGGTCATCTAGTCCAACCCCCTGCAAGAGGCAGTAACACAGAATCATAGACTAGTTTGGGTTGCAAGGGATGTTTAAAGGTCTTCTAGTCCAACACTCAGTCTTTGATTAGATCAGGTTTTCTTGCTCTCCAGCAATAGCACAACCAGTAAAAGTAATACCTGGGAAGGGGCAATGCTGTTTGCCTTAATCTTTCATCATTGCTGAGGAAAAAGCAGATTTTTCTCATTTTATTTCTGTATTTCATGTCCATGTTGCTAGCCAGCCATGTGCATGCAAGTACAGTTTTCCAGATGGATTTTTTCTGGTTTTTCTCTTAAAAGTTTGCATTACATTAAGCATTTTTTTTTCATTTAACAAAATGCAGCTTTACAGAAATTGTGATGCATAAAAAAATAGTAAATTGTTAGGTGCTATTGAAATGAAAGGCATAGGAAAGGAAATTACGAAATTATTGCTGGAAAGGGGAAACATGGCCAGGTGATAGTATTAACACTGACAAGTCATATGATTTTTAGTTTACTTGCTGATATGTCTGTCCCAGCATTCAAATGAAATGTAATGTACTCCTTTGAAGTGGTATATCTCTGGTGGTTAGCAGAAGATAAAAGTGCAAGCTTCTTTTCAATGACATTTCATGCACAGCAATTTCAAAATCATGAAAAAATAATTTAGAAGCATTTCATTTTAAATGTTCAGGAAATAGGTGATTTGTCACAAATGAGATAACTTTGTCTGCTAAAGGTTCACTTTCCTTAGTTCACAGAAATCCTAAAATGTAATATTTCAGACCACCATGATCTTTTCTCCAAGCTAAAAAATGCTCTTCCCCAGTGTAAAACTTGTGCCAAAGTGTAACCAAAGATCCTCCAAGGTTTTTGCCTGCTTATGCTAGAAAGCTTTCCTAATATTGCTGCTGTGGAGTTTGATGACCATTATTGCCCTACAGATTTTGTTTGGCTGTCTCATACAGGTGTAGTTTGCTGTGGTACTTAATAGGCTAGACATTCTTCTACTTGTGGACTTTAGGGGATTTTAGGTATCCCTGGAGTTCAAGACAAGAAGCAACATCTGGAGCTTAAGCCTTAAATTGACTAGAGACCTAGATACTTCTATTACATGTGCTTGTGGACCTTCTCCCTATGCCTCATGTTTCAGTAAATGGCTTTGTCCTAAAGAAGGACAGCAGTAATCATCCCACACTAGGTAAATTACACACAACCAGTGGGGTGTTTTTTGGGAAAGCAAGGATAACCCATTTACATTTACTGATCATTCTTCTAGGCATATGGCTGGATATACTGTCTTCACCTGTCTCTGAGATACAATTACACATCAATATCTATCGTGTTAGGCACGTTGTCTTGTGTGAATGGTGGGCTTTTTGATCTTGTTTATGAATTGATAAAACAAACAGCCAATAACTATTTTGTCAAATACTGACTTGCAAGGCTCAGTTTATTTTCCTATAGATACTACATGTTTAAAGTCCTTTTTAATGGAATCTGTGAACCATTGTGTAATCTATTGCACCAATTAACACAAGCCAATACCTTTGCAAGTAATTAAATCAGTTTAAAAATGTTGCACAACTCACCCCTCTGTTTGAAGTGACAGCTAAATTGCAGTATAATACAATTTTAAAAGTATACTTCCATAACCTCTACTTCTGTGACAGCACCTGCACTGTGTGCATGTATATTCCCCGATTAAAAAAATGTAATTTTAATTACATGCTGTATATATTCTTTATTCTAGCCCATTAGTTTTATCCCCATGTGTAGAAATGCTGAATCCAAGAAACAAGGCAGTAAATAATACTGCCTTTTAATGACCAATTAAAGCAGCCTATCATCAACCTTGGCATCAGCTGTGTTACTAATTCAAAGTACAGCTATGCCTAGAATAAAATGGTGCTTGGGAGGTACAGTCAGCCTCATCCTTACAGGATAGCACTCTCCAGGGGCAGCAGTTCTGCATTTCATAACGCATCCTGCCAAAGTGATGGTTAACAGAATACAAAGCTGAGTGCACCTTGTGAAGTTGGTCCTGAATGATCTGGACCTTTTTGTGGCCTTTGAGAGGGGAACTGGTGTTCTGTATAAAATTCATTAAGTGCACGATAAAGAGTGTGGGTTTGCGGGGAGCTGCAGAGGAGTACCTGGCGCGGGGCTGAAGCTGCGGGCTGAGCTCGGCTGGGGACCAGAGGCCGTGAGCCGCCAGCTCCGCATGGCCGGGGCGGGAGGGCACCGGGATGGACACACGGACACTGCAGCAGCCAGCTCCGCATGGCCGGGGATGGACACACGGACACTGCAGCAGCCAGCTCCGCATGGCCGGGGATGGACACACGGACACTGCAGCAGCCAGCTCCGCATGGCCGGGGATGGACACACGGACACTGCAGCAGCCGAGGCTTCCCCGCCCTGGGGCTGCGGGGGGATCAGAGCCCGGGGCTCCTTGGCTGGGAACGCTGCTCGGAGGCACCGGCCCGGCTGGCTCTGTGCTCCCAGCTGTGCCGGTGTGGCCTTGGGAGTGCGACTGCCAGAGCCTCGGGGAGTTTCCTTTACAACACCTTCCGTGTCCACAGCTACTGCAGCCTTGTGGCTTAGTGTCTGTTCCACATGCTAGCAGAACTTCATTTTCTGCTTTAAATGTGATAATAGTAAGATAAGCTGTCCTGTCTGGTGAAATGAATCCAATAATGCAGTTTTTGAAACCTCAAAGAGAGCAACAGACAAAAGTACTGCTGTGTTCAGCCTTGATACAAATACTCTTGTAACAGATTCAGTACCAGATGTCTGACTATTAGGAAGATATGAGGGGAGCGGAGGAGAGCAGAAGCAGATAAAAAGGTTAAAACATTGAAATTGTGGAAAAAAGTGTACTTGATTAAGTGGGAGTTAAAGTGAAACATAAAAAAATGCTGTTTTGAATTCTGATGGACTATCCAAGGTTGTGAGGAAAGCTAAAAGGAATAAGGAAAAAAATCCAAACAAACTTAGACTTGTGATAGTGATCTCTGCAGGCAGAGGCAAGATGAAAGATGATAGATTTTTCTTTTCCCATATACCTGAACTAGGCAATATCAAAGAAAATATTTTTGAAGGAACATCTTCAATTGCTACTTGTCCCTAGAAACTTGCTGAGATCAGTTTGCCAGGTATTACTGTAGGACTGTAAACCCATCAGGTAGGAGCCCTCTCTTCATAGAAACACTGTGTTCTTATCTTTGTGGCTGGTTTGAATGGATACTTTTAGATGGGAGAATGCTGAGCTATGCAGAAGCACATAAAGAAAATGGAAAGAGTGACAGAAATAACAGGGAAATGTACCAGATTGAAGCAGATTAAAAGTACAGAAGGACAGAGCAAGGCTAAGTGACTTCTGTAAATCAAGGGAAAAGCTTGTAATGATGCTATAGGGTGTTCTCTGCTTCCCCCTTGCTTTTACGGCTATCCTGAGGTACCTAGAGGTCCCATTTATCTTTGAAGAAAAATGTCATGTTAGAAAATAGGCCAGAGAAAGGAAGTCTTGGAGAGAAAAGGGATGCTTGATAGATGCAGATATGGTAGGTGTTAGCCAGCACACCTCAAGTTTGGGGTATTTGCTTCACCCAAATAAAAGTTGTCTGCATTACAAAACCTGTCTGCACTACAAAACACTGTACTTAATTCTGTCCAGCTTGATATGTAATGCTGCCTTTGCAGAATAAGTGCTCAAGGATAAATCTTGCATGACGAATAAATGCCTCTTGCTCTTGGCTCTTTCAGGTGAGACAGAGATATAATATAGATTCAGCTAATATGCAGACCTAGCAGAAAAATGGATTTTTTTCCTGTGTTAGGCAAGTAATCATAGGAGATACTTGACACAACTTAATTGCAGGTGCGGTTGAATAACTAAGGTACATTCTTTTTTTCTACCCAAATGACTCCTCTTCTTCCATTTCATAAATTCATATTTTTAACAAGAGAAAAGGAAGCAGATGCTATTCAGTACTATGTTCCATGTCATTTAGATCTCCTTTTTTTGGTACACTGCTGCTGTAATAGGCCAGTGTCAGCACTTCTGAGAAGGTTTTCTACATACTATTTCCACTTAGGGCACTGCAAATTTCTCTGGAAAATCTATAAGAATCAATTAAGTAAATGAGAAAATAGAATGCTTGTAATTAAGATAATCAAGCTACATGAAATCTACCCTACTAGTCCTAATATCTGTATATCTTCAAGCTGTCTATTAATTAAACACCATGTAAGTGTTGCAATTAGACTCAGGCTGCTTTGGTGGAAACAAGAGAGATGAAAACGATTGGAGGGGTTTTGCTGTGTGTGAAACTCTTGGTTGCTTTAAAGCATCTCATTATGGTTTGTAAGGTTGCTGTGTTGCTGCAGACACTCCTGCGATGCCTGAGGACTCTGCAGGTTTCAGCTACTTCTGAAACAGGTGACCACTTTGGTTTGCAAAAGCTACCTTTCTTCTCAGGGGTGGGGTTATTTTCCCGTCCATTTCACGAATGAGTTTTGGATATTGAGCTCTAAAGCCAGTGGAAAAGAGGTTAGATACTTTGTTCTATGTAGGAAACTACAAGGGGTAGAATGGGGAGAGATGAATTTTTCTGACATTCTTACAAGAAAAGGGACTTTTCCCTACTTTTGTGTTATTTTGGTTTTTAGCTTTTATTTTGATATGAGGACCCTAAAGTTGCCCATTCCTCCCTGAGGGACAAAACAGTATCTTAGGAGATGTGTGTTGAGAGACAAAGGCTAAGTGAGACTTACTGGGTAATCTGAGTGTACTCAGACTGTGATCCTTCATGTATTTTCTGGTGCTTTTTGGGGTGGGGGGGAAGCAAAGGCTCTGTCCTGGTGGCGGGGAGGACCCCTTCCCTCTGCATGGGTGGCCTGGCTGGTGGTCACACAGCAGCTTCAGACAGCTTTATTGTGGTTTTATGAGATGTGGGTTTTGGGACATTTCTCCTTTTCTCCTGTGTGTAGGTTTTGATGGTTGCAAGCCCACACGTTCAGACACCATGCAAGTGGCAGAAGAGCCATGCTGAGGGTGTCAAAAAGCTTTGCCACCTTAGAATGGCCAAATATGGGTCTCACTGGCTGGGGATGCCAAAGCAGCTAAATAGGGCAGAGCAGAGGATGAACCCATCTCCTGTTTCACCAGATATTGCCATGACTGCGTTAATATTACTTCTTTGAATTTCAGAAGCTTCAGATGGAGTAGTACACCTGATCAGTGTGGACATCAGCTCAATGATGTTGTTGCACAAATCATGAATAAAAGTAGTATTTTGTTTTGTTTATTTTTTTTCAATTATTTTTTAAAAATCTGCTTTTACAGCACAATATTCTTCCTCATGACAAATGAGCCAATTCATTGACACTGTGTTTTCAGGTAATACAATTTACATTTCTATAAAGAAGTGAAGAAGAAAACTCACAGGACACCTTCCATTTTTCACTTGATTTTTTTTATTGTTATTTGACATTGATACAAAAAAATAGTATCTTGATTAGCAGCTTTGCTGGCAATCCCACAAAACTGTAAATAATACATTAATCTAAAAGAATGCACTCCTACAGACACTATAGATAAAACAATATATACAATTTAGACAAATAAATACATAAGTACAGCCAGTCATATATAATGATACACCTAAATTTCGGTTACTGTTGACAAGCTTTTCTAGTTAATTACACTCTTCATTTACAAATTGCCATTGCCGTCTACATTATAAAGACAAAAAACCCTCAAATAATCAAAATTCATACTTAACATTATTATTAGGAAATGTGGAAAATGTGGAACCTTGCGGCTTCTGTTTAAATACTCTCACAGTTTTAGCAAAATAAAAAAAGAAAAAATGCTTTTGTGAAAAAATTCCTCCTAAAGAGAGGCACTTCCCCCCCAGCTGCTTCGCTCAATGTGCTTTTTTCATATGCATTTTGGAATCAAAACAGTCAAACTTTTGAAGTGACTAGAAGCCAGCATGTTTAACCAAGTTATCATTTGTCCCATGCCCAATGAAACCAAATGTCCTTTAAGTAATGTAAATATTTTTTTGATTAAAGGAAGTCTATTGAAAACATTTGTTTCTTAACAGTACCCCACATGGCACAAATACTACTGAGTGAAAGGGAAAACTGTCCCTATGAGCAGATATATTGCTACCTTTCCATATCCAGGTTCCAATAGTGAAATTTCTGAGCAAAGTGAAAATAATAAATCTAAGTGTAACGAGCTAATGAAATCTAATACCAGAAAATTAATAGAAGTAGAAAATTAGGATTTTGTTGTGTTGTTTTAAATTCACTTGACAGCAAAAGAAAAAGTATCTTGTACATTCAAAAGTTAGGGCACACATGCTTAAGGCTCTTGAAACACTGGACGAATATAATGCCTCACTCAGCTCCATGCATAACAGAATGCTACATAGCAAGCAGACTGACACATATATACAGCTGAATACAGAAGAAAATGCCTTAGAAATATGTACATCGGTTTCAAGATGAACATTTACATTTCTGTTAAAGGTCTATCTATTTATAAATGGCAGGAAATACACTTTTTCAGATACTATTTTCAAGGTGTACCTTGCAATTATTAATGCACTCTACTTGTACTAGGAGAAATTCAAGGCTACCATGCTACTTGAGCCCTGAGGTATCTGGATTGGGAGCCCTGCTGTCCTCCTGGTTACTAACCAAAGGCCACAGAAGCATCAGCAGAAATAAGGCCACCAAATCCATTTGTTTGTGATTCAGAACCCCCAAATTACTGCACAGTGCAGAGGGATAGCAGAAGCGATTGCAGCCTGCGGGTTCAAATTATTACAAAATATGTTCTGGGCAGGATGGCATCTGTGCTATCTGATTCACCCAAGGGCTGGGGATGAATTCTATCCTCATGTCCATTCATAAACAAGAACATTATGGGACTTGTGTAAGGAAATCTGAACTTCACCCAGTCAGCGTGTTATATATTCACTTATGCAATTAGTTGTACCTTGGAAGTTCTGGGTTTGATAGGGCATAGCAGCTTTAACAAGGACTAGATCAACTAGGGAAGGATAACTCTTAATTATGCTGCAAGAGATTTAGCATTCTTATAAAAATTACTGGGGTTTTGGTTTGGGTTATTTTTATTTATGAAGGGTACACAAGCTCCTGTTAACAGTAACTCCTAGGCTGCCTGTTGTGTAGCTTCATCTTCAGATCTGACATAGATTTGCTTGAGATGGCTCCTGCTAGTGACTTAAAAGCCAGGTACACTTTACCTTATTTACAAGTAGTTTCTTTTGAAATGGTAGTGCTGCATCTGTGAACAAGACTAACAATTTGCCATGAAACTGCAAACCTTTTAGGATAGCATCTTCATTCCCCTGTTACTGTTTTGAAGTGCTGTGTACATCTATGGCAAAATCAGGTCAAAGTTTCCCTTTAAATTCTTCTTCAGTTAATTTCTGACAACTTTGTAGACATTCTGAATAATACACAAACTTAACAGTTTTGCATGTGTTGCACATAATGCTAGCTGCAACGAACGAGACTTTGTGCTGAGGATGGTGTGAGTAGTATGTGGTGAGGTTTTTTTGTAACTTGTGTGTGAGTTCTTCATTCCAAGTTATTTGCTGAGCAATATCATATTTCACCTCCTTGTTATAAGGTGGTACTAAATAGAGATGGCCTGAATTTATCAAAGAGTTTTCATGGCGTTTCATAAACATTCATATTCGAAATACATATAAGCATATTATGAAACCTGAATAAATCTTGTGTACTTGATTTCTGTTGCGTGTCCAGGGGATCTCCTGAGTGGGACCTCAGTGAGTATTGACTGTGATGAGTAAACTGAGAGCTTAAAAAGGTTTTTAAAAAAGATAGAATTTGGGTGGTTTTAATAGGTTTTTCCTTAAAAGCCCTCTATTTTGCTGTGAAATTTGTACATAATTATGTATTCTGTTGTATGTCCAATCAACAGAAAATTGATTGCATTCTTTTATTGGACTAAATTCCTCTTTTCTACACCATTACAAATCTGTTAGAATCTTGTACCTATATGTGCTGCAGCAAAAACGTAAAGCTTCCCCTTAAAAAGCTGCTTTTGTGTTACTTGTTTTTCGGTAAATAGTACACTGACTGATGTTGACGAAATATGCTGATTATTGACACTTTTAGCATTCAATATAATTATGTATTGCTCTTCAAGATTTTTAATGGAAAATCCATTGATACTAAGTAGAGGCATTGCCTTGCTTTGAAGTTAAAAGTTAAGATATTCATACTTTTCTTGTATATTTTAAAGAGTTTTTCATACATCTCCCCTGTCTTACTTCACCTAGAGATTTACTTAATTTTTTAATTGTGTTACATATTTTATGGGCTATTTCAGGAAGTGTAAAGAAATGGGTTATTCTGAAATAATTTAAAGAAGTACCATTTGGTGGATGAAAATATATTTCAGTGTGTGGGTTTGTTTCTAAGGCCAATGAAACTTCGATGTTCTTACCTGTCTAAATTCTGCTATTACATCTTAGGAAGCTATTTGGGAATTGCACACGTACTATAAAACACACATGTCAAAGTAGGTATATAAGTTCAGTGCAAATGTATGCTGCTTAATTTATTAACAAGGCTCTAAATAGAGATGTTAGTAGAGTGTCAAAAGAAGAATAAAAGTATGTTTTTAATTCTTCATTTCTTAGAGCCTGTGTCTTATCTCAGAGGCTGGGGTATGAATTGTTAAGCAGCTCACAATAGTTTATTACTGTCCTTTTACACACAGATGTAAGAATGGATATGTGCAATAGATGATAATACAAAATCTGAGATTTGACTCTAGAGTCTTTCAGTTGGCATAATGTCCTTATGAAAAAGAGCCTGAAGTTTGTAAACCAGTAGTCAAAGTGAGAATGAAAAATCAGTCATTAAAAATCCTCTCACAGTTAATATCCCACAGTTTAACCTGTAAATCAAAGCAGATTGCTTTGTCAAAAAATAACCAAACTCAACCAAAATTTTAAAAAAGGTATTTACATCTGTAAAAATCTTAACATCTAAGATGTTTCTTGCTGGACATGTCATTCCAAATTCTGTGCATTTCTTCTGGTGTTATCTGGTGCACTGTGATCACCCTGCGGTACCTGCACAAGCTGTAGGCCATTTTCCAGTGATTGAAGCCACTGTTTTGGAAGGGGTGAATGCCCAGCTTCCGAAGGCAGAGTCCAACGTACACATCTTCAAGATGAAGAAGTCTGGTATGAAGGGAGGTTTTGTAAATCAGTTCTGCTACATCAGCTGAAAAAATGTAGCCAGTGCCTGAACAGAAGGGTGGGTAATTGCTGTCGGGATACAAATCTCTGGGCATGTACCACTTACTGCGAACATCTCTTATTGGTCCTCCATTTATAACATAACCTGTGAAGTACCTTCTCCTCGGCTTGGTGTTAGGTTTGAGCAGCTTATAAATAAGATTGTCCATATTTACAAAAATATCACTGTCTGTCTTCATAACATACTTTGCTTTTGAACAAAATGTTGCTACCCACCTCATCCCCATCAATGTTTTTAGAGTGAGGTTATGGTAAGAGTCGATAAAATCTTCCACAATAATGTCATGAAAAATTTGGCTTTCTTGCTCTACCATTTGATTTAACACAGGATCTGCATTTTTTCCAAGAAGAAATAGCGTGGCAATTTTAATTCCTTTAAAGTTGTTTTCATCTCCCCATGTTTCTCGAATGGCTTGCCTTGCATCAAACTCTTTGTGAGTCGTACTGATAAGAATGACCAAGAATGGGGCGTTCTTCTCGCATTTGTTGGGTTCGTTGATAAGGAAGTCAAAGGAATGTGGATTTATAGGTCGAGTTCTTATGTTGCCAAAGGAAACATTTTTTCTGGCTATGGATATGCTACTGACCTGTCTATGGCCCGTGTAGGAAGAAGTAGGACGAGTTATACTTAAGTACCAAAGAGCGCTTGCCCAGCAAACTACTGTCAAAATGTATAAACATGAGACCTTTGAAGCCATTGTTCCTCTAGCTCTTCTATTCCATGTGATGAACTGATAGCCTTTGTACCATGAGTGCACCTGTGTCCTGGAGAGGCAGCATATTAATGAAACTTGAAAGTTCGATATAGAAAAGTAACTCTGTAATCATTCATGGATCTCAAATAGGAGCTATTGACCCTGATGATACTCAGGTTTTCTTCTTTTACTAGCAGCAGCTTCCATTTCTTGGAATTTTCTGTTATTTCTGAAAAATACGAAGAAAAATTTTCCATTGCGAGACCATAAAAGCCTAGGGCATGAAAAGTGAGCTTATATATGGTTGGCCATTAATAAGCTAAGTGTCTTAATGCATTTCTCAGATACTCCTTTTTTTGTCATTAGGTACCAAAATGCAAGGTAGTGTACTGGAATAGAGTGGTGTAACCGAAGTAATGCCTTTATGATTGGTAATTTCTCACAGATAGTTTTATATAAAAGAAGATAAGCATGCATAGCATGTTGACCATTTAGATAATTTTAAAGGTATATGAAAATAATTTTATGGTTTCTAGCATTTTCTTGCTTCTTAGCATTTCTTCTGGCCAATCTTTCAAAATGTGCTGTGGAACATTTTAAAATTATTTAAAGAATGAAAAATAGTGTACTTTGTTCTAGGACTGACAGCATTTGTGGCAGCTATGCACATAAATACTTACAAAACTAATGTGGTCTAAATGTTAATGTGTGTCCTGCTAAAAAGAACACACTCTGGTGGAAATCAGACAGAAGGGAACTGATTGGGAAAGGTACAGAAGAGAGAGAGAGAGAGATACGTATGCTGTCTTACCCATGTAAAGATCAGCGCTCGAGTAGACTCCATAAAAGTCTAAAAATAAATTAACACAGTTCAGTTATTGGCTTCCTTCTCCTCTCCCCCCAAACCAGTCTTTCCCTGAGCAAACATAATTTGTGGACCATGTAAAATGAATCCCGATGGCAGCCTAGTAATGGTGGTACTTCACTGGCTGGTGTGTAGAGAGTTGCCTGCCCGGACAGGGTTCTGCCAGTGGCAGCCCTATCTTGGGCTGTTCCAGTCTTGCCTCCAGCATCAGGTAGTTTGGAGACTTTCCTGGATTGAGGGAATGTGCCAGCCCTGAACCTTCCGTTGCTCTTGGCAATTTTGCTGGGGACCCGTTCAGTTTATCATAATTTTGTGGAAATGAGACAAGCTGTCTCAAGCCTGCCAGCTCAGTGCTGACTCCTCCAAGGCACATCAGTATCTGGAGAGTGCCTGTAGGCTCCACCTTCCTGAGTTTTACTGTTGTGTTACTTCAGAGCTAAAGGACAGTAGAAGCATGCAACAGAGGAACTTTTTGCAAGAGTCTCTGAAATATTAAACATTTACTTTGGATAGAACAAAATATGTATTCAGATAAAAAGATAGAAGCCTTGTCTTAGAAATGTCCTCTCTGATTTCACACCACTGACGCATTGCAGTCAGACCACCCTCTAGGCAGGCCATCGGAATGAAAGGGCCGTTAGGTACCCTGTGCATTATTTCACACTGAGGTTTAAGAACAACACAGAAACAACCTGAACATTTGCTAAGTCTATACAGGCTGTATTCTCCTTATAAATTCTTATAGCTAGTACTGTCCTACTAGTCTTCATTACATGCACTTTTAATTATTTAATGACCGGAACTCACATGCTGCTCTTCCCTTTCACAAAATAGGGTAATGTGAATTTTTTGCCTGTTTCAGAGCTTCATCACTTTCAATTTGTTTTGCCCTATAACTGGAGCAATTTAATTAGGTAGAGGTGAGCTGTGATCTCCTTCATTACTTGTCACAGGATTCAGGGTTTGCAGTCTTTTCCCACCAAGCAGTACCAGCAAATGTTTGGGAGCACTGCATTTAAGTGAGACCTTTAATTTCTCCACAGGGCTGCAGAACACAACAATCTTGGCAGGGCAGACACATGTACATCCTAAATAAATATGGTTGTGATAAATATATACACAGATGCTATAATGCATCTGTGCTTTATGCTGATGCTGTAATGTCTGGAGAGGGGATGTATCCTGCTTTAACAACCTGCTGTGATACAGTTCTGAGAAAGGCAAAACCCGTCCCTGGTCTGGTAGGTTGGTTGTGTTCCTGGCTTCACTGTGAAGCTCTGCTAATGCTCCCACTGGAAATGCCAGTGAGGAAAACCACTGAGTGCAAAAAGCCATAATGTAATGGAGACACAAGAATGTAAAGTCTAGAAAACTGTGTTAATAAAGAAAGAAATACAGCAATTGTGGATTGGAGCTGTACAGTGAGAGATACCTCAGTCAGTGTGTTTAATGGACTCCAGCATTAAGGTCTCACAAATAAGTGTAATATTCTGCATACGATGTATTATTTTAGGAAACTATATATTGCGTTATCTAAAGGTGTATGATGTTCTACATCTCTTCTTTCATAAGGGTAGGTGCATTAGTTACCATGAGCACTGTGCAGATATCTGAGGGAAAGGAAAATTGTAACCAATGCCTCTTACAAACTGCAAAATTACATAAAATTGCTTTTCAGTCCAGCAATGTCATGGCTGTGATATCCAATCTTGTGTGCTCTGAAAGGATTAGAAGCCACAAAAGCCTTACTCCATTTTGAAAAAAGATTCTGAGCTGTTGTAGGGAATTTTTTTCTCAGTTGTGAAATCTATAGGTAGCTGTGTGGGATAAATGCTTCTTATATTGGCCCTTGGACTGCTGTCTCGGAACAAATTTATCTTTTTCTATTGCGTATTTGGTAGGTTTTTTGTTTGTTTGTTTTGTTTTTGTTTGTTTGTTTACTTTGCCTTTTAAAAAGAACAGTAAGAGTTGAGATGGTATGCTTTGGTTTGGACTGTTTTACACCAACCATGCAGAAATTTTGAGCAAAGTGCAGGTGAAGTGGTTAAGAGTGTGCAGGCTGTAGTTTTCCTGATGAGTGAAATTTTAAATTTACTTATTTTTTAGGAAGAGGAGGGGAAAACCAACATGAGAGCTCCCTCCTATTCCAGCTCTTGTGAGGTGAAGATGTAAAAATTAAAGTTCATATTCCTTCTTTACTTGAGCTTTGTGCTATACACAGGGGAGAGATTTGAAAGAAAAGGGCATAAGCAAAATTGGCAAATCGTGTAAATGCAATACCTATATAAATAGCTAATGCAGTTAGCTGAGAAGTCTTGGTCTCTAATTTATGTGAGATTATTTTTGCCTCCAGGACTGATCTCACTTCCTCTGTGGTGTCAGAGAGGGGTTGGATAAGTAGCTATGTTGTGTATTTTTTTGACCACAGGGCAAATGATCCTTTCAGATCATTTCTGGTAACATTGGTCCTGCCCAGTAATTTCAATAATGTGTGTTTTGTATTTGTATAAGAAAATACATAGCTTGACTAGGCAGGGAAATATGAACTAATCAGTGAAATACTTACTATGTGATTATTTAGCAGTCAAGAATTTCAGAGGCTGCCAAATTCTATTATTAAAGATGATGCTAATTAATCAAGATTCTAAACAAGCACCTAACTCAGGCTTAGCTGCAACATAGGAATAATTCTAGGAATTTTGCTAAATTATTCACAGTATCAAAGTCTGTGGCAACAAACCTTTTTGTTGTCACGTGTTGTGACCTGTAACAAATTTACAGCCTTGTGGGACTTGTATATCAAGGATGTGAATTATAAGGAATGAAATCACAGTGTAAAATTAATGTACTCAAATGATAGTGAATGAAAATTTTTGTGTTAATGACTCCTTTGGAAAAAAGGAGGAATAAAATATGTGAACTAAGATCACTATGATCAGAATGCTTGAAAACACTTCAATGCCCATGTTACTGTACTTCCTTCAGCAGTTTGCCAAGAAGTTATTCAGAATGTTTTTAACCTCATCAATAGTAAATATTTCAAAAGTTACCTTCAATATTTAAGTGTGTAGCAAATTCATTTACATTTTGTATTTTAATCCATTTAGATGATGGATTCAGTATATCATCAGTATAAGGATGGCTTTTTTTTTTTTTTTCCACTTGTGCCATGATCTTCTTTAATTTGGTGTTGAAATGCGAAGACCTTCTAACCAGGAGGATATGGAATGTCACAGGGAGAATGGAAAGCTTTTATCAGCTTTGGATTTTGTCTGTTGGAATAGACAATATCACATTTGGGGACAATTGCACAGGCAAAGGAAGGTGTCACCTCCTTTCCTTTCTTTGGAGTGAAAGAAAGCTCTCTAGCAGGGTAGTAGCTGTCGCCATTGAGCTAGAGAGAGAGGCAGAAACTCGCTCCAACTCAGTTGCGGCATAAGAGAGAAATTTATTTGAAACACGCGGTTTTTATATCATACATTGCTGCGTAAAGCTGATTGGTCTTATGGCAATTTATCTAACTCCAGTTGGTAGTTTTAGCATTAATGTAACTCAAGGACATAGTTTCCAAAACATGGCCAATGTTTACATTCCTTTCTTCAGAGACTTACTTGTTATATCTAAAATCTCTCTCCGGCTGAGTGAGCACAGCCACAAGTAGCAATGTTTAAGCTCTTGGATTATGGTTTTTAAAATTGTTTTAATTCAGTCTGTCCCTTTTTCTAACCTGCTAGTCACACTATAAGTAATAAAAGGCTCAAGCATTGAGGATAGACAATGGCAGAAAGCAAATGTTTAGCATTGTGTTTCAGTACTGTGACACAAAGTTGTGCATTTAATTGCGCTATTCACAGCTCGTGCTGTGCAAGCCAGAGAAGCCACCCAGTCGGAGCACAGAAAGCTGTACTGTGTGACTTCTCTAAGTAATTGTCTTGATGAGGACTGTGTTTGCAGCAAACCTTTTATGAGCTGACTGCACATCAAGAATAATCCTCCAGATAATGAGCACATTTGAGAATCTTGTTAACTGTTCATGGGCAATTTTCAGGCAGACACCAAATGAGTTCAGCAAACTTTACTCATCAACAGCAATATTTTGCCAATATTTTGGAATGCTGCTGTCTCTGCTGAGAGGCTGTTGATCTTTCTTCCAAGAAAGCCTGTCCTGTGTAAGTGCAGTTGCATTAATGTGTCTAGATCACAGTGGATGCCCTTGATAGAAGCCACAGCTCTTGAAGCCTGGCTGGTTGTCACAGTTGTAATCCATGCCGTGTCCCTGCTGCTGAGGGAGGTGCTGAGTGCAGGCAGTCAGGATGCTGACTGAGCCCTGGGGATGACCCTGGGTGAGAAGCCAAGGGAGATCACAGCTGTTCATCCTGACACGCAGGAGTCTGCTAGGCAGAGCACAACTGAGTCAAATTAACACTGTGCATCTCTGCTAAAAGGTACCTTTTCCTTTCCCTGGAAAAAAGCGGAAATGCAGCTGCTAAATTATTTAGTAAATGTAGCAAACTCTTCTAATTTTCCCTGAAGAGACATTTTTGTAAGTTTTCTATGATCATGGCTTTCATCTGTATATAGACCAAGATGCTGAAATGTCTTTACCATTTATGAAGTCCTTAAATTACCTAAGGAAAAGTCTGTGATTATTACTGAATCTTGTTGAGAAGATAATTATACTGAACATTAAGAACACATCTACATGGAAATCTGGGGATCTGTTATGTTCTAGGCTATATATTTTCAAAGTAATTTCTGGAGGAAATTTTGGACAGATGGCACAGGTGATTTAGCAGAAGATTGCAACCTCCTTTCCAGGAACTTCATTTAAAGTTTCTTAAATATTCTAAATGCTTATTCTACTTGGGTGTAATGGATCTGAAACCAAATCAGTGCTGCAAAGAAAGACTTTCTTATCTATAACATTGTGGAAAGGGCCTGTAGCAGATGCAGAAGCCACAGTCTTGGGCTGAAGGGAGGAAAGTACAAGCATTTGTTTCAGATCCGTGTTTTTTAGAAAAATAAATTCTTCGATTTAGGAGGTTCATAGCTGTCATATGTTAAAACAGGCTGCTTCCTTTCTCTTCCTCAAAGACAGTGAGGACAAATATTTTCTGAATCATTCCTTGTTCACAAATATATTGATGATAGGCTTTAACCTAGGCGACTATATTTTTCAATATTTACTACCCGCTTCTAATGTGAACGAAAGGAAGAATGTATTGTCCATTGGGGACTCTTACCGAAAGCTTCTATAGGGAAAATGAAAGTTATAGAATTTTCAGCAAATGTGCCTGTCCTACTGAAATGTCCCTAATGTTTAAAGGGCTGCTGTAGTGTTTTAAGAGTTAAATGTTGTCTACATGAAAATAAATCTGCCTGAGTGACTTTTCTGTATTTTCCTCTCTAGATTTTTTCAATGAATCTCTCTGTAAAACCAGGATTTTCCTCTTCATTTTGAAGAAATGCTGAAACAGCCCACATAAAACAACTAAATGCAATTTAATTGCTTTCTTTCTCAAGTTTAAGAACAAATCATGCAACTATTTTTTCTCAGCAAAATAATTTACAGGTTAAAAAGTAAACAGTGTCCACCACGACTAAGCTGTGAAGTAAAATTTTCAATTGAAATGAAACTGTTGAAAAAATATTTAGGAATATTTTGATTAACAAAACCATCAGATTTACCATGACTGAGGGGAAGGGGATACATTACTTGTTAGGAAATATGAGCTTGGCAGGAAGGACCATTCTTTGGCTGACATTGTATAGAGGTGTGATCTCAATGTTGGTTTGAGCAGCTTTTCTCACTGGCTTCGTTTGTGCATCAGGAGCATTATAGCTATAACTTCCCCTTCAAGTTTTGCAGCTTAGGAAGTGTTTTCTATGTGGAATTTTTTTCCCTGCTTTCTATGAGCTAACCAGGGGGAAAAAAAAGTATGATTTTGTAAAATCTCATATTCTCTGGACATTGAAATAGGGTTTTATCCCATTTGGCACATCTCAACATTACATTTTCAGTAGCCCTCTTACTTTTTCAGTCATATTTTAAAACCGAGTTTCTCTGTCACAAACATACAGTGACTGTGACCGTTTAGTCACTGGTGGTATCACACAGCTGATTCCATGTGGAGGGAGATGAAAGGACAGAGCAGACAGACCCAAGGACTGTCTGCACAATGGATTTCTAAAGTCTTAGCAAATCAGCTGTGCTTGGTCAGATACTAATCTAGAATGGTTATAAGCTAGATTTTACTCAACTCAAAATAATACTAGAACTTGAGACATACCAGTCAGGTGTTGTGTCTTGCTGTAATGCTGATTGCAAGTGATTAACCTGCAGCCAGTGCATGGGAGTTTTGCTGCTGTCTTTAGTAGAAGGTGTTTTAAGCATGTATAGTTTGCACTAACTAGAAGGGAGGAAAAGAAATTAGAAAATGAAAGAGCAGAATATTTTAAAGCAGAAGTCTTATTATTTTCTTTATCTTTTCTTTTAAATCACCCATGAGGTGTCAAGGGCCAGATGGGTGCATTTTTCCCCATGAATGCTTTCAGAAATAAATTTTAAAACCACTTTGTGGCCTCATGTTGTTATAGGTGATTTGTGATTGCATCAATTATATCCTGTTACATCAGTAATGTGTAAATTGCATCTCAGTATGGTTATAAACTGATGCAAATAACATATTTCACTTTGGGTTACCATAGCCACAACTGTTATTTTTTTTTAGCTCTTGTGCTGTGTTCTAGTGTGAAATCTCACAGCAAGGTTCCTTAGCTCATGTCACCATCAAATTGTTTACATTTAGTGGAAGTTTAGGACAAGAAAAAAAGAAAAAAAGCTTTCAGTTTATAAAAAAATTTAAAGGGGGGAAACCTCTGGGACTGCTTTAATATAGAATATTTATTACTCATAAAACAATTGTACATAATTTAACAGAGTCCCTATCTTAAGTTACCTTTAAGTAATAGCGTTTGAAATCAAGTGTACTGCTGTTTTTGTCTTAACCTTCTTAAATGTCACTATTATGTTTCTTTTGCATTCACAGTGATGTCTGTGAAACTGTGGTCTGAGTTATGACACCAAGAATAGATGACAGTGGCCTTGGTTATATAAATGCCTACCTTAGTGGCACTGCTTTTCTCAATTAATCTTAGTCAAAAAATGAGTAACAATTACGTGAAGACCAGAACACCTGAAATCACAGTCTGTGGTGATAATAACTCATCAAACTGGCTAATGAATCCACTTGCCATAATTCACATGCTCTTGGGGGCATCGAAAGAAAAATACAAACAATTAAAGCTTTTGGATTTACTGGGAAAAGTCCTAAAATAGTTTTGAGCCTGTCCATTAAGGTATGATGCTTGAGGAACTTGGCTTTTAACTTCATCAAAACTAGGGATGCCTCAGGCTGGAAACAGCTATACATAAATATATTGTTATAAACTCATATTGATGGTCAATAACTGGAAGGATTCCACAATATCTCAGGCATATCTGTACAATACCTATATTTATTATAATTGTTATGTATCTTTACATGTGATTGTTGGAGAGATATTTCTTTTTAAGGCTGAAAAGTAGCTAGAATTCATGTTATTCTCCCATTTCTTCCACAGCAATGAGGCTAGAAAATTTTGTAAGTAGTGATTTTAGCTGATAATATTAATAGCATAGATTCAACTTTTCTGTTTAATGAAAAGCTTAGGTATTATAAGATGTCCAAGGAAATAGTTGGGTACTATGACACTGCATCTCTGTGGGCTTTTTTCTTTCTTTTCCCTGGAAATATTCTTCATGTTGAGGAGGTCCCAGAGCCTTGACCTGTCCATGCACTACCAGATTCCAGTACAGTTTTTTTCATGTTTACGTTGCAGTAATTAATGTGAAGCTATGCTGTGAAGCATTTGTTCCCATGAGCTTTTATAAGTCAAGCTTCATGTTTCTAATTCCCATTGCAAAGTTATGATAAATTTAACACTGGCTGTTGCTTTTAAAATTTAAAATTTTAAATAGTCTCTCACAGAACTGTAACTTTAAAAACCCCACAACTAAACAAATGACTTTTATCTTCAACAAACAAATTACTTATTCTCAGATATGTGAAAAACATTTCCTAGACATACACTTTTTTTTTTTCTCTTTTTGGCAGTTGGTTAGTCATGATTGAGATCCCCCAGTTTATTGGGGCTCTCTCGGTCAGGGCTTTCTGAAGGCATTGCCTTAAGTCTGGCAGTTCAGCAGAGTGAGCTGTGACAGGCAGGGCTGCCTGAGCTGCCTGTGCCACTGCCCTCGCTGCTCGAGTTCCAGGGTCCCTCCCTCACTCTCCAGCTCCCACAGCCAGCACCTGCTGCTCCACCTGGCCTTCCCAACCGAGTCACCCTGCAGTGAAGGGATAGGCCTGCTGGGAAAGTGGGACTTGCTCTTTGACTGCAAAGTGGAATTATTGCCTTGGATGTTTGCCTTAAATACCTGGAGTGGCACTTTTCTGCAGAAGTGTTGGTGTGGCCACCAGCCAGCGTAGGTGCTCACAGGCCCACTGACCTCAGCACAGGGCCTGCACTTCTGGCTCTTAGCTGAATATAATTGCCTTAGAACAAAGAAACAGGTTTCTTTTCACTTTGTCATAAGGAAATGATAGATGAGGTTTTTCTCAAACGTAAATCAAAACCTACTTTTATTGGGGATTGAACAAGACAAATTTCTGCTGCAGAAGAGAGGGCATTGTTTTTGCAAAGCTGTTAACATTTGAGAGCAAGCTAGCATTAGACTCTTTCAGCTAGCACATGTGGAGCATTTCACAGACATGACCCCAGACTATTTGTCAGCATTTAGTTTTCTGAAGCTTGCAGTTGAATAGATGGTTGGGCAATGTTACACTTAAACATTTAACCAACACAAGGGGCCATATCTCTTGTGGCATGATTTTGAAATGGGCTCATAATAACTGGAGTTTTTTGGATGAATCAAATAAAGGAGTGCATGCTGTAGTTATTTGGTAAATATATATCCTGGTGAATCCATGGGAGTAAAACTGCCCTCATTCTTCTATGATATTTCAAAAGTGCAGCAAATTGTGTCCTCAGCTGAGACACAAGTTTGAAAAATATTGTTTGGGATCATAAATGCTGCCTCTTTCGCTAAGGTGAAAACCCATTCTGGGTTATCAGCTATGCCTACCTAGTCCACCCTCTTGCTCAAAAAACTGTTTATTTTTCCACTGTATCTCCTTTACAAAAATTGTGAAAACTGTGTATTAATATCAGTGAAAGAAACTCGGGTGTCTCTGTAGAAAGCAACCAGTTAACAGCTTGTCCGTTTGTGCTCAGATCAGAATTTAACCTGACTCGTGTGAGAATTGTTAAAAGCAAAAGTTGAGGAAGTTTTCTTCCCAAGTGTTATTGATGAATACTTCGTAAGAATTTCTTTGTTAATAACTCTTATCTCCCAGCTGGGCAGAATATGGCTGATAATCTTAGGTATCTGATAAAGCAGCAGGAAGAAGTCCATTTTGGTAAAGAGTAAATCTGAATTCCTGTTCAACTTACTTTTATCACCTATGTCCTTAGAGATGTCCTTCATGTATACTTTAAAAGCTTTCACTAGGGAACATAATTTTCAAATCCCAGATATCTCTGTGAGCAGTAAGGAATGCTAACTGATTTCTTACATCTTTTGTCTGTGGGCATTGTTAATTAGGGGTATCCACAGTGACTGGTAATTAGGAAAATAGCTAAACAAACTTCTTCCTAATGTTTGTCCATATGTGTTTGTCTGTCTGTCTCTAAATGTAACGGGCCATTTCCGTGGTCTCATTATGCTGATAGCACATTTTGCTTTCTCTTTATCCTATTGTGATTAAGGAAGTGTAACCAGAACTGCCCAGAATAATTGGAAACTCTTCAGTTGGCTTCTCCACCTGTAATTGCATTGTCTGTAATGGGCTGATGTAGGTATAAATGTACACTCATTTGTCCATACTGAAGGTTTTCTCAAAAGAAAGGCAAAGAACTGTTATATAGAAGATGACCTCAAGTATATGCAGGGTTGAAAAGCAGGGAAAACAGTTTTGCTCCTCTGTATTGACTCTTGCTGAAACTCTGCTGTGGCACAGGTAAAGTGTGTGATTACAGGACTGCTCCAGAGAGGATAATGCAGCAACTTGTACACAGTGGTGCTCAGTGTTTTCTGTTCCAACAACTGTCCCTGCACAGCACCCCCCAAGAGTCACACCATGTGCCTGACAGCATTGTCCAAATGTTTCTTCAACTTGGTCAGGCTTGGTGCTGTGAACAATTCCCTGGGGAGTCTGTTCCAGTGCTCAACCACCCTCTTGGTAAAAAATTTTTTCTTGATATCTAAACCTCCCCTGACTCAGCTTCATGCCATTCCCTTGGGTCCTGTCACTGGTCCCAAGGGTAAAGAGGCTGATGTTTGCCCCTCCAATTCCCTGTGTGAGGGTGTTGAACACCACAGTGAGGTTTCTCTGGTTTGGTGTCTTGTGCGTTGATTCTGCCTTGATTCTGATGCAGCTCAACAGACAAAATTCTCTTTTTATCACCCACTTTTCTTTGGGATATGTTGGCTCCTGCTAGGAAAAGAATATTGTGCACTACTGATAGAAATCAACTTTGTGAAGCAATAAACAGAAAATATGTGCTGTCACTATGCCCAAGGGAATAATATCAAACCTTAGTTATCCATGTGTTCGAGGCCAAGCCTTAAGGAAAAAGAGGGTACATGAATATACAGTGTAAAAATGTAGATTGCTTCTCTTCACTCTCCATCTGTGGGCCTTCAATAGCTCTATAAACACAAGCTCACTGAGCAGCTGTATACCCCAAGGAGGCAGATAATACAGTAATAAAATATGCCAAGCAATTTAAGGGTCCAAATCTTGATATATACCTCAGGGTTGTAAGAATTAAATAGAGTAGTTTTAACAGAGAGACATTCTTCTGGGAGACTTTTTCTTATAGAAGCAGCATAAGATCAAACTCCCTTTTGATCATTTTCCAGACTTCAGAGGTGCTTAGTCTTTGAGCAGAATCAGAAGAGATTGCTATATAAATAATGTGAACCTAGACCTCTGGAGGAAGGTGTTTGGCTCATAAGGGGGCTGGAAACAACAGGGATTCTCCTGAGCTTGTTTTAACTCTTGTGTAGGGCTCCCTCAGCATGCTAAACCCTTTTCTCACTTTTAGCAGTCTCCTTTCAGCATTATTTTAATCTGAAAGATCTCTTGAACAAAAGAGATTTTAAAGCAGTCTGCAATCTTGGGTTCCATTTATTTCCTGGCTACTCTGCTATCAAAGGCAGCATGAAGCAAAAAGGAAAAGCAATGCAGTAAAGCAGCTGTCAGGCCAGCTACTGTGGGATGCCACAGGCCACAGAAGGAGCCTTGCTTTGCTGTGTGACCAAGTGCTGCACATGGGACTCTGTTCCATGACACAGCCAGGGTCTGTCTCCACTGGCACTCTGTCCATCAAGGAAGAAGGTGTGCTCAGATTCATTCTCCTCATGTGGAACAAGGCAGGAAACATGAAAATAGGTGCAAACATCAGTAGTGCTTTGTCCTGCTGCTTGGGAGAAAAGGATTGACTTCCTGGCACTCTCAGGAAAGTGGGGCAAGAGCTGCTGGAGAGGCAGGTGGTGCTGGCTAAACCCTTTTGGGTACACAGAGAAAGGCAGTCCTGCCTGGATTGCAGAGTGAAGCCTCCCCAGTGGTTCAAGGTGAGAGGAAGACAAATTATCTAAGTACGTGAAATTTCAATTTATTCTTTAAAAACCATTCTTGCTACATGTAATGAAGAGTAATGCCACAAAACAAAGGGATGTAAATAATTTCTTGTTTGTCTCTTGTATATGTGATAACAACGTACCCAAAACCTACCCCGGTACTTTTAATGAGAACTTCACTGCTTTGTTATTCTTGCTCACTCTTCCTTTGTGTTTTTCTTTGAAAAAAACAATTTCCCTCTCTGTATAGCTCAGAGTATGTGTACTTTGCAAAAATGCTGCCATCTGCCATTTACCTTCCTTTCTGAACTGTGATCTTAGACATATATTTCAGGGAAAAGGAAGTCAAGTGGTTGAGTTTATTTTCCTTTTGTGTGAACAACAACGCAAATAATTCCAGAGCCAGGCAGTAAGGCTGCCTGAAATGCCAACTGCAAATCTCCTTTTCAGCAAGGCATTAATTCATTCTCTCAAAAATACGCTGGGAAAAAAACTCCATTTCAATTTCTCCTCCTGTGCACTGGCTGGATCAATTAAACTCCATATAGCAAATTTTTGAGATTAAGTCAAATAATTTTGTACTTTTTCTAACCCTTATTCCATATCATTTTCCTCTCAACCTCTTGCTACACATGCCTCTTCTAGCAGACAGGGGAGCAGTGGTGGATGCTGCTGGGCACATGGCAGGGCCAAGGCTGCCTGTGCTTGGGTCACCCTGGGCTGCCACAGTCTCTCCCCTTCAGCCGGGACATGGCCCTCCCAGAACTCAGGAACCCCTCCGTGGGCGAGGGGGATTAATGGTTCCCTCCTTAACAGGGAGAGTGAGAGCAGGAGGAAGGAAGGGGCTCGTCTTGCTCCTTCACAACTGCTTGTGCCTTGTCCTTGGAGATGAGTGCTTCAGGAGCTGATAAAAAACTACATGAGATCAAGATGGAAAATATGTCTTTGCAGCTGGGAAACTAGAGCCAGTGTGTCTGTAAGCCAGCACTACCACAAAAATATCCATGCATTCATTAACAGTTTATGATGATTTTTAGTCTAGTCTGTTCCCTGGTCAGATATGCCTCATGGTCACACAAAGCCAAGGGACATTGTCATTTTGAAACAAGAGGATGAGGCAGAACAGGGCAGACCTGTTTTCATGACCACACTCCTGCCTGAAATGAGTATTAGAGTGCTGAGGGCTCCCCTTGTTCCCTTGGGAACTGTAGCAATAGCTCCAAGATTTCCTTAGACAAGAGTAAGACCAAACACACAGCTATTTCCTCCTCTTGCATCAATTGCAAACAAGTAAAACAAAAAGCTTTTGCTTGCCTGTCAAATATTTATGTTTAAATTTCTAGTGGGAAGTTTTGGAAAACAATTCAAGGACTTGTTGAGAATTAAGAAAACTACTCTCCCGTTAAATTTTTTTTGTTTTCACAATACCAAGTAATCCGTTGGATCCTTTAACTCTCCTGAGATCACTCTGAACTTAAACTGGAAACCTAATTGGATTTTAACAGGAAATCTGATCGTGCATCTAGCAGCTTTAAGGGGCATGAATAGAATAGCATTTGAGAATGTGCTGATATTTTGAAGATGGATGTGATTTTCTGATTTTGACAGAAAATGAAAACATAGTGAGAGGCTGTCACAAGCCTCTGAATCAGCCAGATTCTTCTTAGAAGCCAAAGACAGCTTGGCTCAGGTAGGCTATTCTCCCACACGTGCCTTTGCCAAAACAGAGCGTGTGCTGAGGCTTTTCTGCTGTTGTTTTTTTCCTCCAGATGGTGTAACGAGGCATAGACGGCTGGTTGCTTGCCAAGGGCTGTACAATATTGTGGCAAAATGCAATCCCAAGCTGCAGTTTTGAAGGTAGCATATCAATCACTTACTCATCAGGTTCCTAGAGTTCTTGGATGTGGGGTCAAACCTTTGTCATTGGGCCAAGCCTATTAACAAGTTTAGTCCAAATGTTTTGAGAGCAACGAAATTTGGTATGTTTCCCTCTAAATGTTGATTAAAGTGTCCACAGCTAGGAAAGTAAGAGCCAATATGCAGCTAATCCTTTTTAAAAATCTCTGTCTCAAATCTAAATTGTGAAATCCCTCAGGTCAGCTAAAAACAATGCTTTGGGTTTGCCTGTGATTTTTCTCTATATACATACAAAGATATATATATATATATACACTAACAAAGTAAAAGCAGGAAGTTACTTGATGTTACAAATTATTTACTTTTATGGTTGTGGTTTGGAACAGATTGAGTTTTTGAAGTTTTAAAAAATTTCTTGCACTAAAATTAAGTTATAATAATAAGTAGAGCTAAAGATGAGGATTTTTTATTAAAGGGTGTGCATTTTTTTGCCTGATTGATACGTACATCTTCCTCCTGTTGACATGTGTTTTCAAAATAAACCTGATATTAATTGCACTTTCACTGAGGAACACAATGGCAGAATGATCCAGCTTCTGGCTGTCAGGTCTTTGAGTGGGATTAAACACATCTAGGAACAAAGTTACCCCCTGAGAGCAGCACATACACACTCTTTAGTCACTGTACTTGAGAAAACTTCCAATCTAGATAGGGTTAGTGACCAAAACAGTTGAGGAAGTCAATCCACCTCATCATCTTTCAGGTGTAACTTTATTTTACATCTTGTTCTAGGTGTTCACTCGACGTTGCAGCAATCCAAGATATCCAAAGTGATGGTGACTTAAAATAAGTCCACTGGCATTTATGATCATAAAAGCAATTTTAATATGGCAGTATGCTGCCATTTTAATAAACTACTACAAGTAGTCTCCCCCTTATAGCAGGAGAGGGCAGGGTTGGTGTTGAATAACATTTTTAAAGACTTTAGAATGACAGTGTGTATGAAAAACACACATAAGAAAATTGCTTTGTTGTGAGTTATAAAACATTGGAAAAAGTTCCCCAAAAACCAAGATCAATTTTTAAAAGTGACTTGACAAGCTAAGTACAAGTAAGCTTGGTCTTCAATTTAGGCTGTTTGGAAGACGCATGGATGAGATTGTTAGTGTCTTAGTGATATGACAACAGACAAAATCTACAATTACTCTTTAGGTGCCCAGTACACTGTATTTGGACCACCAAAAGTATTTTCTTCGTCAAGCAATAACAGATTATTACCCTGGCTGGCAGGAAATAACCTGTAAATTATATCTGTATCTAGCACATATGGAAGAAAAGCCATCAGATAGTATCACACATGAAAAATTGGTTGCCTTGCCCTAGTAACAAAAAGTTTAGGCATAACATCTTTTAATTTGAGAAATGATGAAACCAGCAGTAACAAGAATAACATTGCTAGTTTCCAAAATTAGATATATTAGATTGAGAGGTAGGTCATTTGTCAGCCACCCCTGTAGATGAAATGGAAGACAAAAACATTTGCTCAGTATCACAAAGCCAGAGACTGCAGCACAGTATTCCATGTCAGTATATAAGGTTACATATTCTAAGGCATCTACCTCTTTTTCTGTATACCTCTAGAGCCACTGAAAAAGGTCTCAAATTTCAGCATGCCCCAGCATCTCAGGTTCTGGAGGGAGAGAGAGATTGCAGGGAGTTGTCTTTATACAGCTGGCATCAATATCCTTGAATGCCATCCATAAATTAGACTCCTATCAAATAACAGCGCCCCTAGGCACCTGCTGCTTAAAAACTGCCCTTCAGAGGGACTTGAGCAATCTTCTGCAGGATGGATTAAGCATTTTACAGTGCTCATAAGAAACCAATCTGAAAAATAGTTACCAAACCAATTAAATCACCTCTGTTGGCGGATCTCTAAGTTTTTAAAAACCTGCTGTGTGAAGTTCCTTTTGCAGTATTTTTTAGAATTGTTTAGCTATAACTTTGAGTGATAGATGCAGAAGAGAAATGTAGTGGGCCATTTCAATTCTGCCTTTCTTCTTTGTTTGGCAGTTGATCTTGAGTGCCCACAGAGCACATTATACTCATTTTGCTATAGCTTTACTATTGACATTTCAGATTAAATGCCAGGGTATGAAAGAATTTTTTTGAGGACCGTGATTTTTTGTTTCAATACAGCATTGTCAGGACCACAGGACTGTAACAGCCTGCTGTGGTGTGCTAGTTCAATCATTTCTTCTTGCCTAGGGAAAATATTTCTGATTAGTGTAGTTACTGTCCCTTTGTTACAAGGTTTGTACAAAATTCAGCAGTGTTACTGCAGTTGAACTTAGTAGGAGCTGTGAATGCTTGGCCCTGGCTTTTTCTTGTTGGCAGTGCTTGCTTATCTCCTCTTGTCTGATACGCTACAAACCAGGATAACTCCTTTACCAGAGCAGTGCTACAACGCTTCAGTAAAAGATTTTTCAGTCCCAAAACTGAAACCATGCTTTACACACGGTATTCTTACCACCCAGTTGTCATTCAGTCTGAAAGAGACGGAGGCTGGTTTAGAGGCTGGTCCAAGAGTGCCCACCTGGGCTGCCCTCCCCACAGCTGGCAGTGGGGGTGGGTTCAAAAGGAGCCAGAGCCAGTGCCTCATGGTTTTACCTCTCATGTTGGTTCTGGGGCAGCATCTCAGCACATCTGTGTTAAGGCCTGGGAATCTAGTTCTGTGTCTTTCTACAAAATACCCAGGAGAGTCCATGGAAATTGACTTCTGCGAGTGTAGGACACCCATGTGTAAGTTAAACACATTTTTCAGTGTTTTTTCATGCTCTGGAATGATCTGAAACTTTCAAGGGCAATGTGTGGTAGAAGAGGCCTCATAAGGTGTTTATATAATTGTGATAGTATGTAGCCTAATAATACACTTTCTGCTCTCCTGCTTGATGGAAGCTTTTCCTTGATGTCCAGTGGATGTTGAGCAATTTAATGACTTGATGAATAAGAACAAGGTGGTTGCAGAAGTTGTCTCAGCCAGCTGAAAGTGAGCATGCATCTCTTTTAGCTGCTCTGCTTTCTGTTTAAATGATGCATTTAATTATAGGCATCACATTTGGGAAGAGATGTTTGGTTTGCAGCGCATGACAACGTCATCTGGAGTTTCCTGTTACAAGGAAGACTTTGCCTGAGGGTTTGCCATAATGAACAATGTTATATTTTGTATCCCACCCAGTGCTTAAGAAAAGACCTTCAGGGAGCAAACCAGCCCAGGTTCAGCACTGATTGCTGAAGTCACCTAGGACTGACAACTTGCATGCAGCTTGGAGCGCGGTGCTTTCTTGGTGGCTTAAGAGAGGGGTTTTGGCCAAGAGTGTGGTTGTCTCTCCTCTTACTTTTGTGAGGTTATTGCAGTCTGCCTGGGCCTCTCAGTGGTAATAGCATTCACACAAACCCTGTTGTCAGCTGTTGCTTGAGAAGAGATTATTCCTTTTTGCTGCTCATTCATTCTCTCTGCTCCAAGATTATGTGCACATACAAATACAGCTTCCAGTTACAGTTTTGACTTCTAAATTTATAAATGAGTGTCAACTCAACATAAATGAGTTCTTGTGCTACTGCTGTTGCTGTCATCCCTCTTTCATCTCCAGTAGGATGGGTCTTGTGACATTTGAAAGCTTTTCGTTGCTTAGTCTCCTTCTTGAAGGACACCAAGATAGTAATAAATACTTCTGAAACAGCTCCACAGTGTGTTTCTAGTATGTTTTTAGGCCTCTGGTTTGGCTGGATTTTTTTTTAAGTATTTTGAATAGAGCCTAGATTTGTTTGGCAGATACAGTTGGAAGAAATAGAGTTGTTTACTGTGAACCCTCTGTTGCCCCATGGCAGCCTAGTTAACTACTGATCAGCAGCTACAGCTGCAGACTCCAAACATAAGAATCCAGAATGTGTTCTGAGGAAAGGCTAATTTGCCAAGGATCATTTTGAAGTCCTGCTGATGCCTGGTTTTCTGTCTCTGGTGTCTATAATTGGCCTGGGCAATGCATGGCTGTTTGTATCTCACACCATGCACTGCTTTATTTCTCTGGTAAAGGCTAACTGTTTAACTGATTAATTATCCAAACAGACGAAATTTAGCAGTGGCAGCTCTTGGATTTTGAGAAGATGCAGTACATTGACTTTATAAATGTAGCATCTGGCTTTTCCTATTTTAGCATGTGATAACATTTAAAGAGCTGGTCAGGCTTCTGGAATTTTAAATACCAGATGGTAATTTTATATTCCCTGTATACTTTATTATGTCTAGTAAACACTGAAAGAAGTGGTGGCTGTCTCAAAAAGAGGACCTGTGCTTTTCAGCTCCCAAATGACTGGGCATTTATTTCTGTTGCTACTTTTAGAATTCTCATTATCACCTCTGTCCCTTCACTACCCCAAGCCTTGCCCATGTCCAGCATGCCTGCTTATTGCTTCTATAACACCTTTCTTAGGGGCAGGATGCTGCCTTCTTTTGTTGTCAGATGAGCTAAACTTAAGAGAAAATGGCAGATAGGAACTGTGCCCAGATCAAGTTTCTAATGCTCTCAAGCATTTTTATATAAACACAATTATTTTAAAATTAAATAAAGCTTTTAGAGTCTTTGCTCTGCATTAGAAACACAAGATAAAAACCAAGCAGACTACAAGGCAAACAAAAATTCTTAAATGCCAGTGGACTTCTGGTGTTCTCACATACAAGTCAACTGTTTTGTGTTCTTTGTTATGCTTTACAAGCAGCAGAGAAATAAACTTTACGTAGTCAACATAAGGTGAATCTCAGATTCTCCTGAGAGAATCTAAGCTGCAGCAGGCACTGCATCTGCAGCTCCTGTGTGTCAACTGCTAGATCCAGTCTGCAGTGGAAAGAAAAATAATCTGTTTCTGATGAAATGCCTCTTTATGATGGGTGGTGTCAGTAGTGGAGATGCTGAGATGTATGTAAAAATAAACATGTACAATCCACTATAAGATCTCATTAGATAGTTGCAATAGTTGTTGATCAGTGCAACTGTAATGTTTTCTTTATTTTTTTTGCTGAAGATCTGCATCTTCCTTAATGAGGATATTGCTTAGAGAGAAAATTAGTTATCATAATTTTATATAAATGGATCCCCCAATATTATATTAATTTAGATTTGAATGTGTAGATGTGGAAAATATTGGTTTAATTTTTTAAAATAATAGCTTTAAATGCTTTGAAATAAATAAATAAATATATCTTATATTTTTCTTATCATAATTAGA
The DNA here is from genome assembly GCA_013399835.1 of Leptocoma aspasia. Classification (NCBI taxonomy): domain Eukaryota; kingdom Metazoa; phylum Chordata; class Aves; order Passeriformes; family Nectariniidae; genus Leptocoma; species Leptocoma aspasia. Next base: position 153,193 of record VXAX01006456.1, read on the forward strand.
AATGTAAGCACCACATAACTGGAGAAAGAGTGCCTGTTCACTTGAGACTTAGAGCTCACTATTGCAAAAGTGAGATATAAGACCCTCATCTGACCTTCAAACTTTTAAATACTTGGTTTTGTCTTCTGATATATAGGAATTCCTTTGAAAATATGAGATCACAAAAAATGCATAATTAGTGCTGAATTCCCTGTATAAAGAACAGTAATCTAGAATTTTCAGACTATAATGCCTGTTTCTCATGATAAATCTGCTGCATAGCCATTAAGTTATTATAGCATTATATAGTTAAGCAATTAAAATAAAAATGAAACTTGTGTTATCCAAGATTTTCAAATTGTGGTTTTGATGAAAAACATGAAAACAGGAGTAGTGAAAGAAAAGTTTTATATTCCTCATATTTTGCTGACCCTCATCCTTACTTTTAGCTTTTCTGCTAAATATCAAAAGATCTGGCATAATAGAGAGTGACAGGAAGCTCATCTGACAAAACTCTCCCTTAAGTCTTATTGAATAAAACATTTGGTGGAAATGGTTCTTGGCACCATCAGGTTAACATAGAAGTGTAATGGCTTTAAAGCAAGCCTAAACACCCCTTGACAAATGACAGTTCCAGATTTTAACATTAACATTCCAGATGCTGCTGAAGATACCAAAAGAAACGTGCCCAGCAGTTGTCTAATGCACTTGCCCATGACAATGCTATTTGTCTGTCAGAAGATCACCCTCACTGGTGATCTAACACTGATGATGCTGCCAGTTTCTACATTATGAAAAGTAGAAGCCTTGATCATTTTTTCAGTCACACAGCCAAGGTTCTTGCCTTTCTCTTTCATACAAAAAGTTCCCCTTTCTGATTTCTCTAGCATAGTTGGAGGGACCAGTTTGTCTGAGTTCTGAATTAACAAATTATTTCCATTTACTTTAAAAGTAAATCAGAAAAAAAACACCCTATAAAAGCTATTTTATTTTGCTTACTTGTTTTCAATAATAACCATGCTAAATACTATATAGATTTTGAAAGATAAAATCCTGGACAGGATTCTCGAACTACACTAGGTTGGACCTAGATGATCTTTAAGGTGTTTTCTAAACCAAAAAACTCTTATGTTTCTGTGTTGAAGACTAATATAAGAGAGTAAATTCCAGGCAATTATTTGGACTTAGCTGCACATGTTTCCCACAGAGGGGTTTAGCATATGGTTTGAAAAACCATAGACATGGTATGTGCTGAAGTTGACTTCTGCTATGAACTAGTCATTGTGTTTGCATGAGTTCTCTAGCATTCTCCAGCCCCTCAAAGGCAGATGCTAGCAGAAGTGCCTGTTCATTATGGGTAATTATGAATGCAGAATTCTTTTCTATTGCTATATCCAGACACTTAAAATGAAAGACTCCTAATATGGTCTCCTTGGCACTGGTAAGTTCAGGAAGCATTCAAGGTGGGTCAGAGTCACTGGAACGAAAATGAAGGTCTTGTTGTCACTTACTTTACATTTCTCTTGGAAAAGTTATCTTTCTGGGAATTATTTTTCCCCCACTTTTCAAAAAGGAATATCAATAAAACTTGGAAATTTGAATGTAGATTTCAAAGATTTATATTTAAAAATGTAAAATCAAGTTAACCAGGCAATCCTGACCAAAATTGTCTTTTGTTTGGTTTCTTGATAACAGAGCTTGGAGATAAAATGAACAGAATATCGCTTAAGTTGATAGATACAGTTTTAAACTAAGAATTCTTTTGAAACATCAAAAGAAAATACCTAATTTTGTTCTTAAATGCTCTGATATCAGGCAGTTATTTAAAAGTAGGGGGTATTTCTTATTCAGAGACAGTTATGGTCTCATTATCCTTATTAGACACAATTCTCATTGGAGTCATCCTGAACTTTGCTTCTGTGACTAGTATGGGCTCAAATGAGACACTGACATTTTCAGGAGGCTCATTGTTACACTTCGTCTGCTTTGCTGTATCTTCCGTTCCGCTCCTTTATTGTGGCAGACCCATTGTCCAGTTTACTTTTGTTCCAAAAAAACCTATTGATCTTTTTTTTTAAGAGAAAAAAAGTAGAGAGGGGGGAAAAAAAGTCTCTGTATCAAAGGAAATGAATATTTGTGTCTCAGGGAATACTTCATTTCGAAAGTTCCTTGAAAAACTTCAATAAAACAAAACCTGAGATATACTCTTGGTGGACTGTGGTGTATAAATATCTGTTTTTTGACCCAATCTGTTTCAAGTGAGTCCATTAACAAGAACATAATATATTTGACTTTTGCATTGGTATAAAACAGGAATCAAATTAACTAGATGCTGAGCACATTTAAATTGTAATTTCTCCTTCCAGTAGGTCATATGGGGAAATTTTTCCAGAGATCCATCTCCCTGCCTTCTAACAACATTCTGGTTCTTGCTACTGTTGCAATCAGAAAGTTCCTACAGAAGAGATGTGAGCCTACAGCTTCATCTAACATCATCATTTCATATAAGAGGAATTTGGAAAAAAAAAAATTTCAGTACTCTTGGATACAAATCATGTATTCAATAGATACTTTTTTAATGATACATTGCACTTTTCTGTGTAGGACACCCTCAGTGTTTCAAGGATAATAATTAATTAGTTATCTGTCAAGCTTATCCCACAGGACCTAATCATCTCCATTTTTGCTAATACTACTTTCTTCTCCAAAGGTGCTTTTTCTTTCAAATTTAATAAATGAGTACCATAATTAATTTAAACATGGAGATTTGTTTGCAAGCTGCCCTTAGGCTGAAGTCTGTGGCTTCTTTTTCAGGCCTTGGTGGTGTTGCACACCTAAAATCATGTCTGTTCTTTTGTCTGCTATCTAATATCATCTCACTGACAGTGCTGCCTATCTCTACAAACTTAGGCCTACTTAGCAAATAAGGCCTACTAATTAGTTTCCATTATCCTTCTACTTTGCATATTTTCCTCTCTACTTACAGTTTTATGTAATTTGCTTTGCTGGGCTTTGATTTTTTTCATTATGCTGGGAGCTTTTAAGTTTGGGGATATAACTTAATAGGATCTGATTTAATAAGATGCTGGTAGGTAGTACAGGACATAAATAGTTGAAATAATTGTTCATAAATGCTTTTAATGCAAATATATCTCCAGTACTTACTGTAGAGCATTTTATTTCAAATTTTCTGTTTTGATCTAAAAGTTCCTTTTGTATTACACTCTTGCTCATCCAGCCCTGTGAAGTTAAGCACCAAAAGTTCTGCTGCTGCCAGGGGGTCAAGGGGAGATATCACCAGCTAAAAGTCTGACTGAGTGGTTTTAATTGCTATGTTCTACTAATTTGGTGACCTGCCACATAGGATAGGTGAAATAGGACGTTTATTCAATGTTCCTTAGCTTTCAGGTATCTTTGCCATGTCTAAACAGAGCACTGATATTTTTGTCATCGAGTTTTGGGTTAGAATCTCAAGCTAGTTTGAAACAAATGATTTTGTGAACTTTATGATGATGATTAAAGATAAAAGAAGTTCTATCCTCTCCAGAACATTAATGACAGACCAGATAACATTTTCCATCCTAGAAATGAGGTTAAGCACTTTGAAAGCCATAGCATATCAACAGAGGTGAAATTGAGGTTTTCAGAGCAGACTATCCAATCAACTCACATTGCAGGTGAATCACTCTGTGCAGAGATTTTATAATGTGGAGTGTTTTTAGAGGGCTGTTGCAAACTTCATATCATCCTGAAGCATAAGCCACCATAGGCCTGCTATAGAAATGACCCTATTAGGGGCAGCTGAACAAGTGACAAATCTGCACACAGGTTGCCAAATGAAGCAGTACAAATTCTGTGAGTAGCTGTGCTATTTAAACCTTTCAGTTTTGTGAAATACACTTCTCTGATGATGCTCATGTTGTTACTTAAATCATAGATTACATCCAGTCACTTCAGGATTTTAAAGTTAGTCTGGGTAAACATCAGAAAATGTAATTTATCATGTATTTGCAGTGAGATGTACTGATTGAATTGACACACATCTCCTCCTCCTACAATTTTTTGATCACTTTTGAAATTTGGTCATGAATTTGGGAAGAGCAATGCCAAGCCATTCTACGCTCTTCCCACAATTGTGCTGGTGATGTTTGCTATCTTTGTCAAAGGAGGATAGAACAATATTCATTTTCCCAAAATTGGAGACCCACTTTAACAAATTACAACCTGTTTTTGCACCTCAAACCAATCAGATACTTACTGGAGCAAAATTCAGTGAGCAGTCCTCACCAAATATCCCAGGCCACTAAGCCACTGTGTACTTAGCTTTTTGAAACCTTCTGATAAAGAAATAATGACATCTCAGCATACAACATTATTTAAATCCAGGCTTGGATTTAACTTCTCATGTTTTTAAAGTTTTCATATTTTTAAAATCCTTATCTTCCTCTTCATGGCCAGGTAGTTTTGCAGAGTGGAGTGAAAGGAAGATATAGTTACTTGTTTTTGTTTTCTGACTTGCCAGTAAAAAAGTGTAATTGCTTTTCAGGATATAAAACTGTGCTGCAAAATTGGAGACTTGTGGAAGCTGTGGCATCTGTTTAGTGTTTCTCGGACAGATCTGGTCTTCTGTTTCTACTTTGTGGCCAGCCACAACCATGTGGCTCCAGCACAGATGATGGACAGGGAAAGCTTAATGTTTGCCTGCAAAATACTGTTTTGCTTTAGCCAGTTGAGGTTGTGTCTATGAGTTGACTTGTCCTTACTGTGACCTGCTTTATTCCTCTCAATTCTGTCTAAGGAAAATGGGTCTAAATTCTGCATATATTATCTAAAGCACTTGGAATGTTTGTTTCACATTATCGTTGGAGTCTTACTGGAGCTGTTTTTAATCCTTTGCAAACATGGTTTAATAGAAAGCATAGAGAAGAGAACAAAGTAATCCAATCTCCATGAGGATTTGCATCAGGCATGTAGGATAGGCAAAGGACACATCCCCCAAAGCTGTAGATCCCCAGTTACAGGACTTGCCCTGTGCATGCTGGAGCAGCAGGAGCTGTCAAGTCTGCAGCTGCCCTCTACACCACTGCTGTTGGCTCACAGAGCAGAAGTTGTGCTTGCTTTGAGCCCCTTCTAAAGTTTGATTCCCAAAGGGATCTTTACCCTGCAGTGTCTGAGAGACATGATGGGTGGAGCAGCTACTTCCTTTGCTTCTCCTCACTCAGGCTGTGCCCCTGCTGGAAAGCACCAGGAAATAGATGTCTGTGTGGGGAAGGCAGAGGGATGTTCCCTTTAAGTGTCTTTCAGTTTTCCCATCACTGAAGCCTGACAGAGACTTCATTATTTATAATTACTGTAATTTTCTGCTGCTGAGCTATAATGCAAAATGGGTATGTGGATATTTTTATACATTTACACTATTGTCTGGCAGTTGGGGACTTTGTAAAGATGATTTTATGAAGCCATTGTATCATGACTGCTTTGATGTGCATGTGAGCCATGATAAGCTGTTAAGGCAGAGCAGGACTGAGGGCTGGGTGAGGAGGAGGTGAAGCCGCTGCTGAGCATGTTCTTCAGGACACGCGTGTGGGATGTGAAAATTCAACCTCTAAAGATTGCCTGAAGAGATTGGAGCAGTTATATCCGGTCACTGGAGTTTCAACAATCCTAAATTGTACTCATTATTTAGTATTCTAGTTTTTGCCTTGAAACGCTGCTTTATTGGTTAATTATATAGCATGCCTTTATGTGTTCTCTCTATATAGATAATATTTCCAAGAAAGGTTATAAGACTTCCTTTTCCATTCCCTGATTTAAATTAAACAGGAGAACCTTAATGTGCTACAGCTATCTTTCTACCTTGCAGCACAGAACCATGGTAGTGTTAATGTTTTTGTGAACTTGATAGTTTTGTTCGGTACCAAATTAAAATGCTAACAAATGAAAAACACTATAGCAGTACTCAGTAACACATCATATGTTACTGCTGCTCCTTTGATGAAATTATCTTGTTGTTCTAATGTAGCAGGATCAGCTTTACTTTTCACTCCAAAATGTCATCACATTGTAAATAGCACATACAGCGTTCTGTATACATACTGTAATTGCACTTAGGCTTGACTCGTACTCATGCTCCTTGTTTCACTGAAGTCAATGAGGTTATGTGGTTCAATGAGAGCAAAATGTACTCCTTTCATTTAGACTGAAATGGCAAATTACAGCTGTGAGTGCTTCTGGGAACATAGTAAAAGTCACAATAAAATTTAAATATAATTTATGCATTGATCTGAAATAGGAAACTTTGAGTGCTCAGGAATGTTACAGAAAATTGGAGTGACTGGTGTCGAATTTTGGTCCTGTTTCTTCATTGCATTTTCACCACCTCTGTACAGCTCATTACAGAAATTGAGATCTGGTACTGCTTCTTACAAAAGAGGAAAGCAGTTTTTGTCTAGTGACAAAAGTGTTGGACTCACACTTTATCAGAAATAATTAAAAAAAAAACAATTGAAAGGAATAAAATTATTTTTGTAAGATTTTTTTTCTTTTTGAACACAGATACAGGCTGAAATTAACAACATTTCATACAATGAAATAAATACCAGAACAGTGACTTACTTTATCTTCATCATCATCATCATTATTTTAAATCTGAATGAAGAGGGGTTGTGATTTGTACAAGTCAGTACATGCTCATCTGCATCAGATGTGCAACCAAGACTTGGCTTTTTCCTATCTCAGCTTTTTCTGTTCATACTATGGTGTTTTCTGCTGTGACACATTGAATAAAGTGGAAGATTATATCCTCAGATTCTAACACCCAATCTAAGTGGGAAAAATCACCTACATGTAAGTTTTAAAGACCAGATTGTAGGATATCTACTAGCAGTTTTTATCTAGAAGTACAGAGCACTAACAGAATTTGTCATTTATCAGGCATTACAAAGAGGCTGGTTTCTAAAACACACTACAACACTTGTCTGTCCCTGGCCACAGCTGGTTCTTGGACCACTGCTGAATTTTCAGATTAGTGGGATGGTGAAGTCAGTGTCCTGATGATAAAGTGAGGCTGCCTTAGACAGCCTCTGAAAAGCAGTGCTTGGTATGATAGGACAGGTAATGCTCTGGGGCATGTGTGAGGGATAACAAGTTTTCTAATGGCTTGGGTCAAGAGGACCTCAGGGACCCCTGCTTGGATGAAAACAGAATGTCATTTACAGCAAAGACAGGAAATCTGATCTAACACAGCTAAAACAAATCAGGAGCCTCAGAGATTCAAGTTAAAACTAAAGTTAGAGATAAATGTGAATAGCTTAAGCTGTGGAGGGCCAAACTTTGTATGCTCTGAGGCCATATTCATTCCCAAGCTGATAGATAGGCCAAACCACTATAGTTATACTTGCCATGAAGAGCAGCTTTCTTAGGAAACTCTGCTCAGTAACACCAGAATCTCTTACTGCTTTTTTAGCTGATCCCTCCACCTAGCTGCCCAATCTGGCAGGCAGATAGGTAAAGTCAGGGTCCTGAACTGATTTGTTTGCAATTGTAAGTTGAAATGAATATGAATTGGTGAGAACAGGTGAAGCAACAACAATAAAACCAGCCACACCTTCCCATATAATGGAAATTGAGGAAATCATGGTTTAAAGTTACAGTTTTCAGGGAATGCTCTTGCATTCTTCCAGCTGCATTTTCCAGAGAAAACTGAACAATATATTCTTTATAAATTAAGAGCAGCCTGGTGTACTGTTGATAATATAAGCAAAAATCTAAAATTAGTTACTATGCCCATGATACCAATTATGTCTTTTATGTCTCTCTTTCCCATACTAATGTTTATATCTTTTTCCACAAGTGTTCAGGTTCAAGCCCCCAGTAGGATTCTCCTGGCAGGCAGAAATGGATGCAGCTGCCTCTTGCAGATGCTCATAAACATCTTGTATTGGTCATGGGGCTGTGGCAGGTGAGCAGGGTGGTTTTGTATGATGAGTTACAGTCTCCACTGGTGACCTGGTGGGAGGACCACAGCCACCTGGAACAAATTAGTGCAAACATCTTTCATGTGTTCAGGAGGTGGGGCAGAGAAGCAGGGCCCAGCCCGTGGTGTAGCTGCAGGGAGGCCTCGCGTTCTGTCTGAGAGGTGAGTGCTTTGCACAGCAGTGGGTCAGAAATGCAAGGGAGGGAGAAGCAGCTACCCTGACACCAGCTTGTGGGTTGCACAGCTATAGGAGTGTAAAGGATTAGCTCATTCATATTAATTATCTACACATGTTTGTGTGGGACAATTTAAGTCATTAAACCCGTGGGTAATTACTTACATAACATATGTCTATGTATGTATGTCATTACATAACATGTCTATGTACCTATAGAGAGAGCTCTCTGTTAGTATATAGATACTGATGGTTTGCTATGGCTGAATGATGTGACCCTTTATTTTGAACTTCAAAATAGATTTTTTTTCTCTAACTAGAATATTAATGAGCCCACAGGAAATGCTTGCTTTTCAGAAAGTCTGTGATTTTTACAACAGTTTTCTGTGAATTAATTGGCAGAAACTGATCTTGACCTCATTTTCTAGACCTTGGAAAAATGAATCTGAAGCAGTTGACAGCTACATAAAAATGACAGCTGTGCACAATAATTTATTAGTTAATTTTTCCTACTTGGAGATGACTGTCCTTGTACACAAGGATTATTAATATTTTTCTGTTATCTGCATTTTCTATTTAGCCATTATAAACACGCTATTAGTGTTCTATACATTGCTCTAGTCACATAAAACTTACTTGGTTTTTGTGAAGCTGTTAATTATTTTTCTACACAAGTTTTTAGTGGGCCTGCAGGAAAGAATGGTTCTGGTTTTGATTTATTTTGAAGTAAGCTTCCTGAGGGCTGGATTCAATAATACAATCCATTTGTCTTAAGCACTGCAAAGGCTCATGGCAAAGCTCTAAAAATCAATTTTTTGAGAGACAGAGAGAAAACGTATAGCTGTACAGCGGTTTTAGCAGTCCAGCAGGTTTTAGAGGTGTTTTCTTTTTTTAGCCAGTCTTTAAATGCTTATAGATTTGTTTGTTTTAATAGGATTATAATCAAATATTTAAGTCTCAGGATATAGACCCTGTAGGCAGAAAAAAGTAGACATTATTTATAAAAGCAAATAAGATATAGTAATTAATTAAAAATAAAATCCCATTAAAGCACATTGATTAGAGTGTGAGATCTCTCCTACAGAACTGGACATAAAATCGGAACTAGAATGTGGTGTGAACTAGAAATCATTTAATGCTGTGGTTCCATTCCAACTAAATACAAAATATGAGTGGCCTGGCTGTCAAAGAGTGAATTTGGAAGCAGATTCTGGGATAATTTGAAAGGCTGGTGGCACAGCACACATGTAGAGATGGGAGGGAGGGGGAAGGAGATATTTTAGTCTTGATGGTGTTGCCTTGAATTCAGGTGTCTCCCCAGGCGGAGCTGCTCTCAGTAAAAGCTCAGCTGATGGCTGGGACGGAGCAACCTCTGCATCCCCCTCGGGGCCTCTGGCAGGTGAGGCCCTGCTGCCCATCTGCTGGGAGCTTGGCCTGTGCCTGTCACCCCTCTGGAGCTCTGTCAGGCTGCTCCAGGGAGGAGGAAGGTGCTCGCCCCTTCTTGGGGGCTCGGCCAAGTGCTGGTGCACAAGTGGCCTTGCTTGGTCACCAGCACAGTGTGAGCCCATCTCACAGGGTTAAATCAAATGATAGATGTTTATAAAGTAAGTCACTTTGTGAAATGGTTTCCAAATTGGTGATGCAAGTTTGGGAATGCAAATGAGGTTCAGGGTCCTTTGAGTTATTCAGCCCTTTCTGTAGGGAGAAAAGTTGTGGTGTGAGACAGGTTGACTGTAGATTTGAGTAAGGTCTGACTGTAGTAATTCTGAAAAAAAAAATGGTGAAAGTATTATGGGTAACGTTATGCAAAACAGAATGAAGGAATTGAAGTATGATTCTGACTTGCAATACAGCAAGGGATATACCAAAAGATCCAAAATATTCTGTTTTGTTTTGCTACTGTGGGACAAATGCTGGATGTGCAATATGTGTATTGGTAATATTTTACATAAATCCTTAAAATGTTAATATTGGAGTGGATTTCTTTGAACAGAATAGAGATATGTTCAGTTCATTGCAAGGCTTCACAATATTAATTTATAACAAAGCTGAACAATAATTTAAGTAGACTTTTTATTAAATATGAGAGACCTAATCCATGCTTCAAAAATGTGTTTGCATGATTTGAGGGAACTTCTGGGACTGAAAGATGGTGAAAAAGAGGCTTAAAAGTAAAGAATTATACAGAAGTGAGACTTTAAAAAGACACCTAATTTAATCCTATAAACTTGTAGGAGTTACGAGACCGGACTTCAGCTGATAAAGTTTTTGTTGCCCCATTAAAGTAATTCTTGTGTATTTATGGAGGAGATTTGAAGGTTTATATTTTCAAATTGTATTCCTATATAAAAAAATAATCTCTGAATGAAAGTCTCTGATCAGGGATTTTCCTAAATACAGATTATACAGCTCTGCTGTCTTCCCCTTCTTGCAGAGCTGCCCAGGGCTGAGGACAGGGGCTGGACAGAGCCAGTGCTGAAGAGCAGGTGAGGAGTATAATAGCACCCTGGTGCTATTTCAGGGCAAGGAAAACTCAAATTAATCTAAAGTAATGATGCACCATCCTCAACCCATGGATTTACTGCAGGAAAGCATCCTTCCCTTTTCTCCCCTGACCTTCTCAGCCTGTCAGCCCTGGCACAGTGAATCTGTGCCTGCACCCATGAGGTGGAGCGAGAGCTGTGGGCAGTGCCACCCTGCACAGGGGGTCCTGCTTGGCAGGGTGTGCCCCCCACGTGTGACAAACAATTCCATGCTGGGCTAGGGGTGGGTGGGTGTGTGTGGTGTGCACTTGCCTAATGCCTGGAGAAGCCCATGACCACTTTCAGCTAGTTGGAGAGTCAGTATTGCTGTGGCCTGCTTTGTGAAATCTCTGTGGCTTTTTAATTATTTTGTGAACCTCATGACTGGTAGAAATGAAGCACCTCAAATGAACTTTTAAGATCAAAAGTAAACCAGTTCAGATACTAACTTGCTGCAGAGACTTCATAACTAAGGATAGGCACTTCTGCTTCCATATCATATTTTTTAAAGAGAGATGGATGCCATGTAAAAGTCGATATTTAGCAATATATTGTTTGCTAAATTATTAATGGGTTTGCTCCCTGTTATCTTGTTAATTTTGAAGTGCTAACTGCTAGCAAATTCTCCCTTTTTAGTAGTGGTGACTACTTTTAAAGTTATAAAGATTTGTGAGTCATAGCAATACATGGAATTACATATAAATGCGAAAAACTGACATTTTAGTTTGCCTAAAAATTATTAAAGTGAAATTACTGGATATGTATCATCCTATTTGTTCCTATAACTCATGGAATGATAATTTATCTGATTAATGTAGTCTTTTTTCTGTTTGTGCAATATCGATATTTAGGTCATGATATCTTAAGTATTCGTGTTTATTTGCCAAAATACCTTTTGAGTTTTTTATCTCAAAGAAGAACTGTGATTTAAAAAAAAATGTGCAGTGCTACTTAATTGTGCCTGTTTGGATAAGCAAAAGAGTTGTGCTTTATTTTAATCACTGGATAAATTTGTGTTATTTGTGTGTCTGAATTTACCATTTTATTTCTATGAATTCTCATACATTCACTTTTGAAATTTTTCTTCTGTTTGTGCCAACAAGTACCTGAACATTCTAAAAAGAAAATGCTAAGTGGATTGGAGAAAATCAAAAAGGTTATTTAGACTGTGAAATAAAGAACTGGTACTTTTTTTGAGAAATTACAGGGGAAAAAGTGGGGTAATAAACATAATATTGGAGGCTAAACATTTACTTAGTTATCTCCTAATTAGTATTAAAAGTGAAGAAATTCTGGAAATAATTCAGAAAATGTGCATTGAAAAAAGAATCAATTACTGCAACCCTTAGAAACTGAACGGAGTACTGAATGCATTTTTTGCATTGATTATAAATTTTCTGTTGAGTACAGAGGTGATTCTACTGCTCTTAATCCTTTGGCTGTTGATTTTTCTGCTTTTTGGTGAAGGATTTTCATATATTCTTTTCTACTTATCTCATTTATCAGTTAGGTCTCTGAAAGATCCCTTATAAACTTGTTCAACTTTAAAATGTGATACCAATAATTTAGCAGTTGCTCAAGTATAATGAAGTTGGGGGTTTTGTTTGTCTTAATTTGGAAATCTTCAACTAAATTAGAGATGAAAATAAAAAAAGACTATTATAGCCTATGCTATAGAAATCTGTTATTTCATATATATGTTATTTAAAATATATATAGAAATATGTGTTATTTCAGATAAAAAAGTGGGGGTTTTTTTGCAGAGGGCCATCATTTAAGTGGATCTTGCATTGATGCTTGACAACAGCTTGAAATGGATTTGGGTGTGCTGGGACAATTTAGAACTGTGCTGTCTTGTGGATGCATCCATAGATATCTTTGCTTGTGGGATTCTACCCTGTGGTTTTTAAACGAATCAATTTTAGAAATTTCTGATTCTTGCATGAATATTTCATTAAATATTTATTCACTATGCAAAAATTTAAGGAAGTTACTTTTTTTTCCATTATCCACTCATGTAGATCTGCTTATCCATATTATACCTGTCTCACTTGGAGCCATGGGACACATGACCACTGATGTCCTACTTTTTCTGTGACATCATCTAAAGGATATGGCGAGGAGAAGGACAATACAACACAGACAAAACACCTTTCATGTCTTCAGGCCCCACTTCAAATGGGAAAATCTAAAGCATCAGGTGAGTCTGAATGAATGACTGTTTTACTATCAGAAATATATATCACAATTAGGAAGCCAAAAACAAATGCAATTGTTTCCTGGGCAATGAGGCATGAGATTAAAGGCTGATGTCCAAATGTAAGAATCCAATTAGCAAGTGACTTATGTCTGTGGTACAAAATCAAAATGCTCCTATTTCAGTTACATATTCCAGCACTCTGTGGGTTCCTCTCCTTGTAAACTACAGAAGAATTTTTTATGAGTAGTTCAATTCCAGTGTATCTGGAATAATAATATGTGGTGTTATAAAGAAATGGCATATGAGAAATAGTGTATAAGAGGTGCTTTCTTCCACTTCACGTTTTCCACACTGAACATTGTACACCAGGGCCTTTAGTGGTGCAAGTTGTTATGGATACTGACTGCAGTTTCATAGCTTCTGATAAGTTTGGGGATAAGCCAACTCAGTAGTTACACATTGGGTAGGAGAAGCATGTTCTTGAGAGGATGCTTGCAGTATCAGACTGCTGCATTTTGCAATGGTAACCAGTTCTCCACAGTCTAATGAGGCTTTGGACCTTCCTGTGATGTTTCTCCTAGACCAAAAATAAATAGAGGGGAAATTGTACTATTCCTTTGTGATATGTTCCTTGAGGAGTGAACCTATGAAACTTAGAGATTGCTTTATGAGGGGAATGTGGTCACGTTAAAGACTTGAGAGATTTTGGTGAGGGAAAGACTTGAAGGTTATAGACTAATTTAGATTGAGGCTTATTTCACGGGTCATTTATTTGGATGATTGGGATTATACAAAAGGAGTCTGGGGAAATACATTAATTTCTTTGAAGTGACTAAAGTGTATGGTTTTATGATCTCACTTTATTGGGTAATGCACCTTTCTGATTTCCCTTTAACAGCTCCCCAGAATGCATTTATAACTTATAGGATCATGCTTAAGCTCAGTATCTAAACACGCTTGTTCATTGCCTGCATGTAATAATAAATGATAATGGAAGAAGAGTATTGAGCTGTTAGTTGTAGGGATTAGAAACCTCTTTGATGACCAAGAATAAATACAACTGATGGAAGATAACTGAATTCACACATCTGTTTATCCTCTCAGAAACACTGGGCATAGATTATGAGACACATATACATCTAGAGAGGGGAAAATTGAGGACATATGCTGGCCTTTCAAACAATGTAGAGAATGTGCATTTAAATATACTTACATGTAGGTCTGTAAAGTTGACATAAACACCAAATAAAAAAAAGTTAACCAGATGTGACCCTGTATGCCTCGTAAACCCTGCTGAATAACTGCTTTTATTGCTTTGCACGCCGTGCCTTGCTAAATGTGATTATGGAGATCTTAAATCGACATTGGTTTAGGGTAATGTGAAAAGAGCTCTGTTTAAAATCAGCAAGTAAATACATCCCATGTTAGTAGAACGTGCATCATCTAAGCATGGCCTTGTGATTTTTATTATCATGGTTGCCTTCATACTAAATTGTATAATTAAATTACTAGCTTATTAGAAGGGGCTTTGAATGAAGCAGTTGAGAAATTTGGATGAGAAAATAGAACAATTTTACTCTTTCACTGTTCTTTATTCTCAGTGATGCTTGGTTCACCCTCACAAGCTCTCAAGGTTGTTGGTGTGAACTGACCTGCCCTGGGCTGACTGACAGGGGTTTCAATCAATCAGGTCTCTCACAAGGCTGCAGGCATTTAAGTGGCCAAGGACCCGAAGGGGTGTGGAGTTCAGACCAATGAGGATTCCCAGACTGGGCATTTCAAATGCCTTTTGTAAGAAGGGCTGGACAATAAACTCGCTCTCTGTGCTGCATCAACCTGGAGTGAGGGTCTCTGTCTCCTTGCCCTCTCTCCCCCCACGTGTGATGTAATGTGTGGTCACTTTGCTTTGTTGTAAGGCTCTGTTCTCGTCATGACATCTGCTCACAGTCTGTGTTACGGATTTCACTGCAGTGTCGTTTTTCCTGATGCTGTCAGAGTCTCTTTTTTAAAAAAATACAATTCAGAAGGTAACAAACGTGAGTGTTAGTGATCATAGTCTTTTATGTGAGTTTTGCTTTGCTAGATTTTTTGTTTTTATATCATGAAACAAAACTTCATTAGAGAGCATGTAGTTACTGTGACCTCTCCTGACACTGTTTGCTGTTTTACAATATTGCTGCAAAAATTTACAATGAATGAGAACCTCCTGAAAGTATTCAGTGTCAGTATTAGTCACTACAGTACCATTGGCACTATAAAGCTGCCAGAGACGAAATTCCATTTTTCTTTTCTGTTCCTTTCCTGCTGCAATTGCATTTTCTGAACTTAAGACCACCAAACTTTCTAGGGAAAATGTAAGATTTCATGCTAAATTTTACCCTACTTCCACTCTTCCTGTTATAATTTAAGGAAATAAATGCAAGAGATTGAGAAGGTGATTTAGATAAGGTGTCAGATGGAAATGAAAACTAAAAATTTTGTCTCTGAACTTACGGATGAGGTTGTCAAACCTTATAGATAGACTTTGTTCTATTGGTGGTACTGCTTGTACTGTTCACTATGGTTTATGAAAAAGCATAATACAGAGAATGACCCTTTTTCCTTCTTTATATCTGGTACTTCATTCTTTCAAACCCCTTCTGCTTAAACATCAGCTTTCAAAATTCCCAACAGATAATTTTTTTCTGCTAATTAATGTACCAAAAGTAGATTGAGGTTGTCTTTGCATATAAACTGCATGAATCTTTGTCTATACAGAACAATTCATAAACTATTCTGTAAAAGGAAGATACATAAAAGTAAAAGATGGGGGAAGGAGCAAAAAGTCATAAGGAAGAGAGAGGACAGACTTGATTTCACCACCCAAAGTATGGAATATTTGCAATATTCTTTGTTCAAGAGATTCAGTTAATTGTTCCAAAATGCCTGGTGTTGTAATATCTATGGTGGAGTTAATTTTCTTAATTTCCTAAGATTTCTGCTGTTTCTTGAGGTGCAGGAAAAAAAATCAATGCATTTTAAAATTTTTATGTTCTCTATTTATTGAATAAATCATCCTGTCAGGAGAGGAAATAGCTGTCTCCCTGCTGTGGATATAAAAGATACAATCATCTTTCTGCTGAACCTCTAGATCTCATGCATGTTATTATAATAGACTTTGTTACTGCTGAGACATGGAATAAAGCTTTCACCAAAAGTTTATTTTAAATGCACTGGTTTTTGAAGCCTAAAGTAAGTGTTAAAGTAATGAAATGTTTTATATTCAGCTTTAACACTGGACAGTCATGGCAAAAAGGAAATATTGCTGCATTCAGCCAGGTATTTTGTAATTCATATTACTTATGCTAGTCAGGGAGAATAAGAGATGCCGAGATAGTGTAGAGATGTCTATGATTTTGCAAGAATTTTGTTTTTTGGTTGTGTTTGTAGAAACTAATGTGATTTTAAGTTTTTTTATTATTATTAATATAGCAAACTTTATTATTATTATTAATATTGCAACTTGTCATTGTTCTGTTAAATATAAAATGTGAAGCTCTGATTAATTTCAGCTTTGTTGTAAATTGGGGCCAGACTCCAGGCTCTGCATAAAGTGCACATCCTTCTGCTAAACCAGAAGGTTTAAACTGTATCAGCCTTGAGAAGTCCTTAATGTCGAGGTAGCTTCTATAAATAGCAACAGTAGTAGTTTGAACAGATGGAAAATGTCTGCTATTCCCTGGAAATTCACAGTAATTTCTTTCATTTCTTGAGATGTTTTACCACTCCTTTAGAGAGGTGTGCCTCTATTCAGTCTGCTTGGCATCTAAAGGGTGTGATACTGGACAGTTATAAATGAACCTTTGGTTTAAGGGGAGACATTAGGCAGACGAAGAAGTCACTCCCACTGGACCATCTGCTACATAAAAACAGAGCTGAATTGATGTAGGCTTGAGTAGCTGGACTGGCGAAAGCATAACTTAGGAAAAATAAAAGATGAATATTTCATTTTATGGGACTCTTACAACTGGAAGCCCAGAGAATACTGGGAAATGATAGTGCCTGGAGGGGCTGGTACCTTGTAAGGGTTGGAGATTCAATGCAGCCATCATTTGTGTGACTTAGATTTTATTAAAATCAGCAGGCATTTTACCACTCATATTCACCACACTATCCCCTCTGGTATAAAAGCGCTCAGAAAAGTACAGAGCATTTTTCAAATCTCACCATAAATTTTATATTTCTGTGAGCTTGTTGCAGCACATAGTTTCTTTAGAATTTCAGTCATCCATAGCAAACCAAAGGATGTTATCAAACCTTTTTTCAAATGAGTATGCAGTGATGCACAAAGCATGTATTTTAGATTCCGGATTGTTAGGAGATTATGTAGGCTTACATGGACTAATATGAAAGTAAGCTCTTTCACATCTGTCCAGAAACTAATGTTATTTTTAAGTAACACTTCAGTATTTTTGTATGTTTTTTGCTGGCAATACCTTTCCTGCTGTTGCAGATATTTACAATGCAGCCTTTAGATGATTGCAGCCGCTGACTACTAGAAAGTGTGAAAAGAGTTGTGTAAATCAGGTCTAGTAGGAAAAATGCAGGTTACAGTACTAGTAGTATTATGTTAAAGGAAGTAGAATTTGACATGCCATTGTTCCTGGAAATGTTTCATTTGTGTAGACAAAAATTAAAAAGACAAAAGTCCATCAAAAAAGCCCAGGAAAACAAGGAAGAAGAAAGTCCTAAATGCTTAGGTCCTATGAGAGGCAAGATGATTTGTTACACAGTACATCAAAATAAATTTTGAAATTTCTTGATAAATTCTCCTTTCCCAAGAAACTTAGAGGGTTCTTCAGTCTCAGCTTTAATTGCAGTCCTGGCTTTGACACACAGGTAGATTGAGTAAAGGGGTGTAGTCAGCTACCAAAAAGAAAGCCTCAGTCTGTTCCTGTGCAGTGTGGCATCCCAAATGGCCATCATCAGGCTCATGCACTGAATTCAGTGCTTCCCAGTGGTGGTCATGGTCTATCTCAGAATGGTAACATAGGAGACACTGCATCAGAGGAAGGCTGCAGATCTCATACCTGTCCTATGTTTGAGCCCTTCCAAGTTAAGATATTCATCTGGTCCTTTCTATTCTAAATGTAAAATAAATAAATTGTCCTGAAAGTAAAAATTAGGGCTCCCCAGTCTTAGACACAGAGCTCATGGGCTACAAAACTCCTCCTCACTTTGTTTCATATCCATAAATCTGGAGAGCGCAAGAGTTTTAACTGGCCAGGTGGGCACTGTGATACCATGAGATACTGGACACAGGCCTGGATTTGGGATGGCTCTAATGTATTTCACTTGGGAAAAGCAAAAATACGCTTCTGGACCAAACTTAATTCCCGGGCTGATGTGCTGGAGAGCCGCTGGGGCAGGGCAGAGCAGTGATGGTGGAGGGCAGGCCGGGCTGTGAGTCCCGCTGTGTGAGGCCCACACCGCCTCGGCCTCGGGAGCCGCTTCCTTACCTCGCTGCTTCAGGGGAAAAGCTCGTGGTGTGAGGAGCAGCAAAGGTGCAGAGTGGGAACAGAAGAGACCAACTTGTGAGAGCCATTAAAGCAGAGGTGTCCGCCAGCTGCACGCTGGGTCTGTGGGCTCTGGGCTGGGCATCTGAAGTAGCGTCATGGCCTGCTGTTGTCAGGTATTGAAGATTTCCCCTTAGTGGCTGAACCAAAACCCTGCTCGTTAGCACACACCCAGACCAGGCTTTCTCGGGGCAGACACAGCTTCATTTATAAAGAATCCAGACAGGTGCTGCTCAGGCTGGTCTCACGAAAGGTCTTTATTAAACAGTAAACTGAACCCTTGGTAACCAGAGTTACCAGTGTCTGTCAGAAATAATAATCTGAAAAATGGAGATAGCTGCTGCTTTAATAAATATTATCTTCCAGTGAAACATTTCCTAGAAGCTAAAACAGGAGTATATTTTAGGAGATATTAATTGTGCTGTAAGGTTTCCTGCTGATTTGTTTTATGGCCTCTGCTCTTCCCTATCTACAAAATGTGGGTGGTTTTACATCATTCAGTGATTCAGTGATGCTTATGTCATTAATAATTCTCAGATGCTCCTTGGGAAAGTTGCACAGTAGGATAAATCTTGTATGTGTTACTGTACTGTTTGTCAATAGGGAATTCCAGGCTTTTTCAAGGAAGTATTTCTCTATTAAAATGAAGATGGGTCAGGAACACTGATTTTATGATGATGGATGCTGGGTGAAAAGCAATTGGAATAGCTAGAGATGTATGTAAGTTGTGTTGTTACCCATTTTCTCTTGAGTTTTTTCCCCCTCATAATTTCTGGATGGATCTCTTTCTTTGGCAGGTTCCCAGAACAGCGGGTAACTAGGCTGTTGGACATATGCTGTTAAAACTGATTGTCCATGGCAGTGTTCAGACAACCTATATATTCCCTAAAACTTACTTTAAAAGGTCTTTTTGTTCGGTCTCTATCTTAAAAGCCAGTTTCAACAAGCATTACTGAGATTTTGATTTACTGTTATGAGTGATGTTTTAAATGTGCTGGTGCTTTCACAGCAAGATGAAAAATACCGTCTTGTGTTATTTTTTTCAACCCTGCCTGCGATTTCAGGTGCAAAAGGCAGATTGTGCTTTTGGTCTACAAAGACTTCTCTGAAATTCCCAATGACATTTAGGTATGGATTAATATTTTGTTCATTATTTTTAGCCTAAGCGTTACTAAATACAAAGTCTGAACGTGTTGTAAATCTTATTCAGAGATTATTCATTCTTAATATCTGTAAAAGTATCTGTCACTCCATAATTTCATTACAGTACAATTACAAAACAATCAGCAGTTACATACCTGAATGGGATTATAAAATATTAAGAATCTATGAATGCTACAGCTTTTTTAGTAATAGGATTAATAAAATTTGGAGGTTTCTGTCCATCAGTTGTTCTATAGAAAACATCAGAGATGACAAATCTGGGCAATGCTGAATCAGTGCTAAAATATTTGCACTAGGAAAATGCCAAACTAAGTTTACAAATATTTTGTATTCGTTAAGAATAAAAATATATGGGTGTATGTTCAGTTTGGGTATATAGAAAGATAATGCTATTAACCAGTCACCAGACAATAGTGGCTCCTCCATCCTTTTATCCAGACCTTTGAATTATGATCAATCCTGTAATATGGAGTTAGTCTTGACCAGCTACCCTGTAACCTTACCATGCCTTTGTCATGTTTGCTAAGTCAGCTAATAGTCTTTTTTAAATACCTCTGCGTTCTTTAATAGAGAAGCAAATGCCTTTGTGGTTCAGTGGTGCAGATTTCTGAATAATGAAATTTCTCATCTGTGTGCATTTAGACAAACTTGATGACTGATAAAAGTAGGAAATACACAAAAATTACAGCCCACTGAGAAGCCTAAACATCCAGTCACTTGTGTTGGTGCCTTTTGCTTTATTGTTTAATCCTTCTAAATGCAGTGTTGCTCCTGAAAAAACATACTGAAAGTTGAAGTTCTATGTGTTTACATTTTTATAGAATAGATGTATAATGACTGATTCTTAGCACCTCGATTAACATAATCCTCTCATGCAGTGGACAAAGTTTGATCCTTGGAACCACAGATTTGCATGGTGTACTTATGCACTAACATGTAGCTGGAGTACAATAGATGTGCTATGGAATGACATTATAATGACAATATAAGGCTCCAGGTGCCCTCTTTAGACAAACAGAGCTTTCAAATTAATACCTTGGTACTACATATGGAAAGAAAAGAAAGACCTTTTCTCTAATACACTAATGTGTACAAAACCTGATATTTTTAACTGCATACATGTGTAGTAAAATGAAACCTAATGTTGACATAGCTCTGAAATAAATGAAAAGATGATTATATCATTGCAGGTGTTGACTAGTGGGCATTTAAATGACTTACAGATTACATTCCTCTGAATGTATTCTACAATAATTCCACTTGGTTTATGTTCCTTTAGATTTAAAAAGAAATTCCTTTAATCTTTTTTCCTAGTCTGTTTGCAAAAATAGAAATATACCTAAATGTGAAAAGGTGAAACCTTTCCAGTAAACATGACCATGCATCTGTCAGAAGCTACCCTGAGGTAGGACGTACATACATTATGGTTAACCACAATATCATCAAGTATTTTTTTTTTTAATCAATACTTTTGTTCTGACTCACTGTTCCATTAGTGACTTGTGTGATGTTAACTCTTTGGGTCAAGGAGCCTGTGCAGACCTTAAAGTTTCCAACGCCTTTCTGAACAGCTAATAAGCTATCTGTGCCAACCAGGAATTTTGGCTCTATGGAGACATGAAATAGCATTGCAAGTTGGAAATTAGAAAATAGCGAACAAAAATTTTTATGTCAGGGTAATCAGGCAAGTCAAAACAGATGAAAGATGTTAAATGCTCCCCATTCCTAATCTCACTGCTCACAAAAATGTCTCAGCACTGCCTTCAGCATGTTCAGTCACCTTAGTGGGAAATGTTTTCCTTCATTGCCTATCATGCCCTGATGCAATTTTAATTCTATAGTTATTGTCAATCCCTTTAAAACTAATATGTCAGATTCTGTTTGCTTCTTCAGAAATATTAGACCTGAGATACGTGCTTAAGCCATTTCCATATAATGGCAAACAGGGCTCATGGGGTCTGAAGTACTTGGTAGCTTCGGTTCTTTGAATAGTGATTGAAACAACGTAACTCTCACAGCAAACTGGGAATAAGCAATGTTTGTGCATGGCATATTACTTAATTATTGATTAAAGGGAGCTTGAAACTGAGGGTATAATTGGTGAATGGTAATGCCCATCCTTGGCTACTGTACAATGTTTGCTGCCTGGGTGGGAGTTTGAAGCAGGGTTCTGCGTGGGCAACTCTGTGAGTTTGTCATTGTTCTGCCCTTTGGTTATTTCATCCAGAGATGCTGTAGATACTCTGTGCATTCGGAATTGTACCAGATGCACCAAGACTTAAAATGGAATTGTCAGACTTTTTATTTTTTTTCTAAATTAGACACTTTTCAATTTCCTGGAGCATTTGTTGATACTCAAGGGGAGGATATTTCTTTTGATGGTGTTTCATCAAGATTGTTCTGTAAGTGGGTAGGCATTAATCTAAATGTAATTTATTCTTGTGTTTCAGGATCATTGTCTTGCACTGTCCAAAATACTTAGGCTTTAGACTTCAGCTTTGAGCTTACATAGTAGGAGACATTGAGAACACTGATTAAGGTTCATTTCATACCTGTCATGAATATTCATGTGCCTTTGCAATGCACAGGAAGTTATGGAATGAACTAAAGATCTAAGTTCTCTTAGACCATTTCTGTGCTAGCTTTACTGGAATAAAAATAACCATCTGCATAAAACTAAAAACATTCAGTTGCACTTTTATCCATAAAACCTGAAAAGCTTGAAGGATGTACAGTTATTACTACATCTAAAATGTGTCTTTGAGTGCTAGTGTTGAATTGCTTCAAATTCTCTTTTGTGTTTTATAGAATTTTTCTCTAAATAGGATTTCTATTATGTGTGTAAGGAAATATTTGGTTTTCCTTGTTTGGATTTTAAAATATTTACTGGTGGTGGTAGAAGTGCACATTATTTGCTTAAAATTAACAGCAGCAGTAGTCCTGTGCAATTCATTTCACCATGGTATTTGATTCAAGATGAACTAGAAAGTGAATTAGTCACATGTCCAATTTTTTGCTTCCATTACTTTGCTTCAAATACTTTATCATATATTGCCAATGCATATTCTCCTAAGTGAAAACAGTTACTAGTCCAACATATCTTAGCCTGAAAATATTCATCTGGGTGTGATGGATCTGCAATACACCTGGAAGGACTGCCAGCTAGTTTATATCTGAGCTGATGCATAGTTGACTTCTTTTTAACATAATCTTTCTTTAGTGTCACTTTGCTTGGGCCAAAATCAATTTTGCATAGAAACTGTTTTACAGCTTATGTGGAATGAACTTGTGCTTTTGATTTGTTTCCTAATAAGGTGGTTAGGTTAGTAACTGTGAAAGCTGCCTTTACCTGGCACATTTTATGGTTCTTTTGTCAAGATTAAAGGGATAAGAAAGGCAAATCCTCAGGGAACTACTAAACATGCAGAGTTTTTTAGATTGCCAGTGAGAGATGAATTGGATGAGTTTGATCCTCATGATGTAGTGTCTGTTCTGTAAACAAAGAAAATCTCTCATCCACAGATTTTTGTTTGGACATTTTCCCCAAAAGATGTTTTCATATATGAAAACCCCAAAAATTTGAATGTATTTTGTACCTTGGCAAGCAGAAGATGTGCAGGCACCGTCAGAGAAATGCTGATCCTACATTTCACTGTCCTGTCTTTAATGCAGAGGACACAGTTATGCTGTGGTGTATCTTTTATAGAGATATCAGGGTACTTTTTACAACATGGGAAGAAGAAATAAAACATTCAGCAGGACAGGAACTTTTTTATGTTACTAGCCAAAACAATAAAATCTGCCCAAGAATTGCCACTTTGAGCAGCAGTAATTCCAACAAAGACGTAAAAGTACTGTTGATCAGCTTATACATGAATAGACAGGGATATAGAATAGTCCCTTTTAAGGTGAAGAGTGGGGGAAAGGGGTAATGCTTAATGACTGCTACTGGCTGGCAAAATGCTGTATGTACATGAATAGAAAGGAGTAATCACTGGTTGATGTGTGCTAGGGTTGGTTGTGTTTTTGGTGTTTTTTTGGTTTAATTTCATCTCATCTGTTGCCTAAGTCTATTCTAAATGTAGAACCTTTTGAAATCCACTTGTAAGGGGTGTGTATACTTATCCTATTATTCATGAAAAGGATTATTGAGTGTATCTCTTGTTTTAAGCTTTGAAAATGTACCCTCTAGGTCCTAAGCCTCCTTTTTTTTTTTTTTTGCAAATAGATTGTTAAAGTCATCCACATCTATGCAATGAAATTGTGATATATGAACAGGGATGGCTTTATGCTGTCAACACTCTGGCCACAAGTTCAAAATACAAACTGCTATGAAGAAAACTGTCTGTGTTCCAGCCAAAACCTGAACAGAGTCTGAAAGGAAGGGACAAAATCAACAAAGAATTAATCCAAAATAGGTTGCAGTACTAATCTGACCGGAAGAGATCAAAAGTTCCCATGTGAGCTACCAAGCAGTTGTAAGTTACCTATCAGTGCTTTGGCACAACAAGGAAAGGAGCAGCCTGGCCCTTAGCATGGTGTATTTCAGTGTACCACCAGTGGTTATCACGGATGAATACACAGCCTTGACTTCACTGAGAGCTGGGCCTATCTGTGGTTCTGTCTTGCACATTTCTGCAGTTCTCCTTAATATATAACAGCATTCACTTCTCAATATTCTTAATATATAACAGCAAAACACTTCTTGTTTTGTATGTATGGATGTGAGTATCTTCTGAACTTGTATAAATAAACCAAGGAAATGTAGTTTCTTCCTAGGAGATACGACACTTGAGTAAAGTGAAATGTCACCTCTTTGCTCTGCAATGGAGGCATCACCATTATATTGAGCTGAAGATTAGTGCATTTTGTTTGCCTAGCAAGCTGAAGAGCAATTTAATGCCAGACCTGTGGCCCTCTGCAGAAGGCTAACCCCAACATATACATACATAATTGCAATTTTAGTGTATCTCCTCAAGTTGCCATCGTGAAAACTGTATTGGGTTTATTCTTTAATACCTTGATTACAATAGGTTATTCAGTAGCAGAGAGACCAGGCACAGCCAAGTAACTTTTGCCATGCTTGTGGCATCTGGACTGCTGTTTATAACTTCTAGAAGGTACAAAATGACCTACTGATAATGTTGAACTTGATGGTGCAGAAGTTGGAAAGGGAGAAAAGAAAAAGACGTATCCCTCTGATGACTGATAAATCCTATTTAATCCTTCCAATTTATTTTCCTGTCTTTCAAAAGGCTATGTGAACACATTGTCAAAAAAACATTTCCCATTTTTTTCTTTGAATGAATGCAAGTAGTTGGTTTGTTGCATCTCCTGCCTTGAGGATTCTCCTCTTTTGCTTTGCCAGGTTCTCCAAGTCATCATTCACACAACTTGCTTTATGTAATTACTGTTCTGTTCTCACCTCCAACATGCCATTTAGTTTGAACTTGAACAGGGAATTTTGCTTTTGGTAATATATGCTAAGATTGTTTCAGTTTGTTTCCTTCCTTCCCCCTTTCAAAGTTTGTATGTTTTTGAAATCAGTCTTCTGGAAGAACATGAAACACCACAGACAGTCACTGTGTAATGAAGTTATTTGTCTGTGAACTGTAATTCTGAAGTGAAGTTTTTAGTTAATTAAATACTAGAAAAATACCAAGAACTGCGACAAGCCCTGCTACTTTGAAAGTTCCATCTCTTTGAGTCTCAGCTTTCAGTATTATGCAGATTTTCTGCATTAACAATAAAGTTTAAAAACCAAGAATGAATGAAAAGCACATTGTGATCAGTTAACCAAGGAAAGCTGAAATCTGGTAGTTTAGCACCTGTCTACAAATCAAAAGTCATAGAATAAATTTTCAGGTTCTGATCTCATAGTGTTGAGTAGTTGGAAATTAAATAATTGCTGCTGTAACTATTTACATGCATTTTCTATTATCTAATTTTAAAGCTTTAGCTTTAAATGATCATCTGCATTCCTCCTTTACCATGCCCAGTGCATCCACTTAGACTTAGTTACATAATTCATTTTGCCCTTGCTTTAAGGTAGACCAAAGTGATAGTGCTGTTGTACTAAATCAGGAAATTAGGACTAAGAATGAGTGATTTATTTTGAAGCTCAGGTAAATGCTATTTAGGTTAAAGTCCATCTGAATCAGTCTCTGATTGCCTGATCAGTCTCTGGTGTGAAATCAGTCTCTGAAGGCACAGACTAGGACTGATCTAGGCTGCAAGTGCCTCTTGCTGCCATCGAGGGTTCCCTATATTTGTGCAATTATTCTCCACTTCAGCATCTACTGGGTTGTGTATTCCACCCTAGGCTATGCTTTTTTGCACATTGTTACATATTCGGTTGTTTCAGTTTGTTTTTGTCACAGAAAATGTATATGCCAAAACTGAAGGGATTTAGAATAGTCCCTTTTAAGGTGAAGGGTAGGGGGAAGGGATAATGCTTGCTGCTGCTACTGGCTGGCAAAATGTTGTATGTAAATTAATGTATTTTGCCTCTTTCTGTGGACAGATGGCAGTTTAGGGCAATCCTAAAGGTATTTCTTCCCATTATGATTTTTCTAAAGCAGCACAGCAAATTTGTTCTAATGGGACATGGTTTTTGACTGCCGGCTTGCTCTGCAGCACTAAGGCTGTGAATTATAGCTCACTGCCATATCCTGGTGAATCAATGTTTACAAGTGTCTGCAGTCATACAGATTGGATTTCTGAGTGACCCTGCCTGTGAAGATTAAGCATTTCAGGCATCTTAATCTCCCTTCCTTTAGCACAGGTGTCTAAAAATAAAGACCACGGTTGTGCTTAATTTTGTGAAATCCAGCATGCAACTTTTAACTTGGCTGACTTCCATGGATCCATCCAACCACCTCTTCCTCCCAGCTTGCAAAGAAAATATTTTTCCTGACTCAGGTCTGTTACAGTCCTTCTAAGGGTTCTTTCCAGCTCTGAGTGGCTGAAGGGTCTTCTGTTTTGTCCTTTGCGAGCCTCCTTTTCCTGATACATAAAGAGTTGCTATTTGCTCTGAGAAACAGCTTGATACGCACTTCTGCAGTGACTCTGGGGAACATTACTGTCCAAATACAGCAGCTGAGGTATGCTTTGAAACTGAGGAGCCTTAACACCCACCTTGGCAGGATTGACTCAGCATATTTGAAATTTCAACCTCACTGCTGACCCCTATATTGTGTCAGTTTTGGGCTTGAAATTTAGCCTTGGATCAAAATTGTTTCTGAATTTATATTTATAACAGGAGAAGAAAGCAGGAGAATAAAACTATATTAAAAGAAAACTTATATAAAATTCCTGGGAAGGCATGGATTAGGTTGCTAAATACTCCCCAAGCCTCTGGTTTTTCAGTTATGAATGAGAAAGCAATATGAGCAGCAGCTGACTTGCTGTCTTCATGTAAAAGTCAGAGCTCAGCCATTAATTTAGAGGGCTGAATGTTTTTTTTCACTAGAGCCTTTGCAATTCTACCATTCACAGTTAATATTGATACTCTGCAGGGCAGGCAATTTTACTAGAGAAAGAATACCTCAAGGCTTATTCTGCTTTTAATGGAATTAGTAGAAGTTTAACTGTTGCTTGTAAAAGGAGGAAGATTAGACCAAAAAAGATCTATGTGTTAAATATGAATCTGTATGATACAGATTTACTCACACCATTTTGAGTATATTTTAAAAAGGTTGCCTCTTTCTAGGGCATTGTCTTGGTTTCAGTCTCTCCATAATTAGTTTCTGTTTATGGAACAGATCGAGATAAGTAGCTTGCATATGTCTAAAAGCTATATGTTTTTGCATGTGTTTCCTTGCTTTATCTTTATGCAAATGCTTAATTATTAATGCT
Source organism: Leptocoma aspasia (assembly GCA_013399835.1). Lineage (NCBI taxonomy): Eukaryota > Metazoa > Chordata > Aves > Passeriformes > Nectariniidae > Leptocoma > Leptocoma aspasia. The sequence goes on from VXAX01006456.1 coordinate 180,620, forward strand.
TTTTAAAGGACCACGGGAGGGATACAGACTTAAATTTTTTTTTCTGTATGGTTAATACCAGCAGTTTAGTTTTTTGCTTTCATTTGTAAGTACTTCAAACTCTGCCATAGAAAGGAAAAATTAGCTTTTGTATATTTAAATACACATAAAGATTAAAAGAATTGCAATCCTCATTTTTCAGTCACCTACATCATGATAATGGATCTGTATAATGAAAGCTCTATTTTACAAAGTGCTATTACCAGCATTTGTTTCTATTTTTCATCTTGGGAAAACATTTTATTTCCAACCTAAATTCTTACTACATGTTTTCAAGTTTCCTTATATTATAAACACTTCTGTATCTCAAGAGGTTATGGGGTTTATTGCTTTTGTCTCAAAATAATTCTTTCAGGCAGCTGTTCTACTGAATTTTTAGTAAAATATTGTGTGGAATTAAAAAAAAATAAAGAAATTACAGGGTTGCTATCACCCAGATCACAAAGTTGTGTTTAAATGTGTCTTCCTGTGCACTGTGTTCTGTGTGCTAATATTGAATATTCTATTCTGTATAAATTTAGTATCAGTAAAAAGACCTTTGTAGTGCAAATAAAATGTAACTATTCCCTTTTAATGTGATGCCAATAACGACATGGTAAATGAATAAATCAAAGTATTTAAGGCATATAGGTATTCAAGGTACCGTGTTAGTGTAGAAATGAAAGACACTATGAACACTGAGATACTTTGATTTAAAGTGTGAGCCCTTTTATAGAGTAACAGCAACCTCCCTGCTCAACCTTCGATTGACCTCGTGTACCACACTGCCTTAAAGATGGGATAATAGTGGAAATAGCCTTTGCTTATAATTTCCTCTGGAACAAATGGGTTTTAGTAGTACCTTTTGTATTTGTGCTATGCACAATTTCCAGTAAGTTCATTTCAGCCTTTACATTTTAACTTCCATTTTGGATTGTAAGGAGGGAGTGCTTTCTTACGTTTTCTTTTCCTGTTAAACACTTACATTTAGTGTAAAGAGTGAAATCCAAATCTTTAATCATTAACAGGCCAAAGAACTGTTGAAGAATAAAAAAAGTCAGTCAACACAGTTTAATAAAAGCTATATAATCAAATGACATTATATATTAGTGTGCATTTTTACTGTTGTATTCTCTATAAAATCTAAGCAGTCTATAAATCATAGAATTATGTAGGTACTTACCATTTTAAAAGCAGCATCAAGTGGAATTGGTGAAAAATTCCCAGCGTGTAATCAACAATTTTTTAAAATAATGAGCCTTTATGGTATTATTTTCAAGTGCACCATCTGAAATCAGAGGAAATTTACCCACCGTTGTATATTTTGTTGAAAAAACCATTCAGACATATATTAACTACAAAATCCATGTCCATTGCCTTCTACAGAGTACAAGGAGAGTGATTTATTTTGAAAATGTCTTTTAGCTGGGTAACTAGGTAACTTACACTGTGCTACATGAAAGAGTTTGGACTGCATTTTGTGAAGCTGAATTCCAGTGCAATGAGTGAAGGAAACAGATGGCGTAAGAGGAGGACAGATGGGTATCAAAAAAACTGCAGCTGCTGTTTTCAGTACCTGTGCATTAACTGCCATAAATCAATTTATTTTCATTTACTGAAACAGGAAAATCATAGATTATTAAGCCAAAGCAGTGCAGGTCTCAGAATCACTGTATGTTGAAAGCACCTATTTGTAGTAGTTAAATCGGGTCCTACATGAGCTACATCTGGGAGTAAGTTTCTGTGGGTAAGAATGTTGCCACCAGTCCAGTCATTTCGTTCTGCCAGGGGATGTAAACATCTCTCATCCCATGGGGGGAGGATTAGTTGGTTATTGGTTACTGTGTTGGACAGCTTTAATGTTTTCCTTGTGGACGAGAGGTGGGCTGCTGAAGTGCTGCAGTGAGCGCTCAGGGACTGCTCTGCCACAAGGCTTCAAGCAGCCTGTGAGGCAGCTGAACCCACAGAGCCCAGAATCAAGGCTAAGAGTGCAGGAGGCCACTTCCTCTCTCCTGCAGCAGCTTTGAATTGCAAGACATGAAGTGGTGGTTGAGAAAATCAAAACACTATTACTGTATATTTCGATACGCCAGCAGCCCTTATTTGCTGTGTGGCACGGCTGCTCTGTCACATACTTGACCTTGACCTAATTTGATCATCCCTGTGGTTAAACAGGAAGTTCAGCTGAGAGTCAAGTAATTTCTCTCTACCCTCACCCCACTAGTTACTGCTAGCTTGCTGCTGATACTGTCAAATTTTTATATGAGCACCCATCCATTAGAAATTGGATGGTGGCCATCCAGACAATTTACATTTATTTTAGAATGTCTTGCAATTAGCGGACTCGGAAAATTGTAAAATGCAAATAGAAATCACCCTTGTATTAGAAATACGTGAGAAGTGAAGAAATTCAGGTTGGAATGTGTAATTGCTCTCTTTCTTGTTGAATTTATATCAGGGAGTTTTATGCCTAGAGGCAGTGCATGAAGTTGCCACTGTATTTTGGTGCAACAAATGCAGAAGTATGAGAAGGTCTGTAACTTGAGTATCTTGGAATTGGTTTTCTGTGACATTTTTATCACAGTTCCTTTTAAATTTTCCTATGAATAGTTTGAATTTAAAATTCACATTTAAAAAAAATTTTACTGCTTAATTTTCTAATTGAAAGAATATTAGGAGTTATAATCTCTACTTTTTGTAACACAACATAACCAAAATATGGTATTTTCTGATCATATGTAGAAAGATTGGTTGGGCTTTGGCCCTCAATCTGTTTAATGAAATTTAGAGCCTAATGTGGTAAACCCTGAAGTTTTTACCTTTGTTAGCTGTTTGTAGATTACCTTCCCAATATTGCCTCATTAAAGGTGAGCATTGTAGTGCCAGCAGTTACCTGTGCTGAGGCTGGGTTACAGTCTTCAGCCATTAACAAACCCTGTTCTAAATGCATTATCTTCTCCCAAAGTTAAGCAAAGTTCTGTTGGATTGGGATGTAGCATACGGATTGGGCAAATAGTTCAGAAGGGGTGTGATGGGATGAAGGAGATGCAAGATGGTTTGCCTTCATTTTATAACTGAGAGAAGAGAAATCAGTGGTTGGTTTCCTTCAATTAAGAAATATTAGCAATTTCAATCAATTTTCAGAATGGCTCTATTTATGCAGATTCAAATATATTAGATTTTATTAAATTTTTTTGAGTTGAGAATCATAAACACAGTTGTCATTTTTTTTTCAGTGAGGCTTCTTACAAAATTCTGACTCTCCATAGTAATCAAGCTGTTTCTGCTTCCTCACCAATCACTCACTTTCCAGTCTGAATTTCAAATAAGTGTGAAATATTTCCTTTAAGCAGGTAGGAGATAAACTGTAAACTACACAGCATTTTTAAGCTATTATCCAAAAGAGACGGTTTAAAATCTTGACCAGGGTCGAAAGAGTGAGAAACTTTTTCTGATTTTTGTAGTTTAAAGATGGAAAGAAATAACTTATTCTAAAAGCATAGCATTGCTTTATGAAATAAACTCAGACTTGTATTTACAATTTAATGCTGTAATTCTTTTGAAAACAACCATCCTCACAACACAAAAAAGTAGTGACTCTTAAATTCCTATTAAACATGACGGCCACTAATGAGTCTGGCCTAATAGATAACCCTTCAACCCATTAAAATCTGGCAGTGTGTAGTGTCAGGAACATCTTGATACCAGTACAGACGAGCAGTGTAATTATTTTGGTGCATAAAGTTAGACTCAAAGAATCCTGGGAAAGGGAAAAGGCCATGCTGCTGTCACTACTTCTCATCAGTAAGTGATGTGCAATTTCATTTATGTATTTGATTTGTATTCAACCCAGGCTGAGATTGCCTTTTCTGAAACTGCCTGATCATTTTGAATTCCCTGGAGGGAATGCTTTTAGAAAAGACAGCAATCTTGCACAGCGCTCTTGCTGATGACAAAATCTGGGGCTTCTTGCCCTGACATATAGACTGTAACAATGTGTATGTACTGCAAAAAGGGCTCTTTCAGAGACCTCCTGGCAGACCTCAGCTATTATGTGCTGGAGACTGTTACCCAAGGACTAAGGCTAATCTTAGTTGCAGCAGAGGAAAATTCTCTTAAGTGGTCAAAACTCAAGTGCTTGGTCTTGTTTCTACCCACTCTGAAAGATGGTGTGCTGGTTTAAATGTTTCCTGGAGCTCCCATCCCTGTGGGTTTGGTTGCACTGTTCTGCTCAGGGAGAGTCCATACACTTGAGCTTGTTGAGGTAATATAAGGTGGCTGTGAAACAGCTGTGGGGCACACATGGTAAAAGAAAGGTCACCATCTTACAAGTACAAATGGGAATAAATGCCCAGTATTCACTGGTTTTGGAGCATCTGTCAAGAGTTCAGTGTCCAGCACAATTCCCATATAGGGAATTACTCTTCCCAAAGAGTTGTTCCTGTATTTTTGTTAGGCATTCAACCCGTTGTAGTTAAGTTGAGCTTCATCAGGTGATCCAGCAGTTGAAACAAATGTGTTCTGAACATTATGTGCATACAGTATGTGTGAATTAGCCTAAGAGACTAGTTAGTAAGTTAACCAAACAGTAGATTCAATTCTGGATATGAAATTAGAATTTTATGTTTAAGCTGTAGGTATCACTTTGAGATAATGAAAAAACTTTCAAATAAAATACTTTAGTCTGGTTCTGCTTTGTTATTTCACTGTTAAGTAAAAATAAAACTTAAAGTTCAATATATTTGTTGGTGTTAACACCATTTCTGTTGTAACTTTGGGATTCTCACTTACTACTCTTAGTTACTTATTCTAAAATATTTGAAAAAAACCAAAACAGGCAAGCACTTTTTCTCCTGACACTGATTGTTCATGTTGAAATTATGGAGATTCCAACTTCTTTATGAGGGGAAAGATGGAGGTATAAAGCCTTGAGGCAGGTTTTAAAATTTTTAAGCCATGGCTCAAGCTAGTTTAGATTACTTGGTGTGGGCTTGAGTGAACGTAGGGACAAGCCGAGAGGAGGTGGTTAGGTCCATAAAATGAAAAATAAACTTAGACAAACAGGATTATGATGAAGAAAAGTGTAAATGAAGGTGTAAAGAAACTTAGACTGAAGAGAGAACAGTGATTATTACAGATAGCATAGCAAAAAACCAAAGGAGCACATAGGAAAAAAGATTAAAGTGGAAAAGGGTTGAGAGGTTTTCTGAAGATAACACCTGACTTCTTGTGTTCCAAATGCTGATTCCTTCACATTTTTTAATTTCTCACTAAATAGTTGCATGAAAAAATGGCAGCAACTAATCAGAAAACATGGAATGTCAAGCCTTTTGTGTGAAGAGAGGGAATGTAGGGGCATTTCTAGAAAGATTTCTAGAACACTGAAGAAGAAATAGGATAGAGAGTCTGAAGATATTTTTTGAATATTTAGCTCTGACAGTCAAGTGTTAATAATTTAGAATGATAGAAACAGGAATCAAAGCACCTTTTTGTGTGTATATGGTTAGTAAAGGACCACCTGTGAATGAGATAATTTTTAAATATCCATTTCTGAATATCTGACAATACTTTTTTCTGCCTTTAGACAACTACATTAGGAGAATAATTACTCATGTTGTCTTTCCTTGGATGCTTTAAAAAATTATATTCAATTTCCTACAAATACAAAATACTGTCTGCAGACACAAATAAGAAAGTGTTAAGAAAAAAGCTTTGTAAGGAACCTAATTTTCTGGTGATGAATGTTCTGCAGAATGGCTATCATGTGTCCTCCTACTTAGCAATAGGGGAGGGATGTATAACTAAATATCTCATCAGAACGATGAAGATCATGTTTAATGCACATTTATTTTCCCCAGCCCTTTTTTTTTCCCTCCAGACATTCAGCTTGCTAAAGAATTTATCACTGCAAAGGATAATGCCTAGTGTATGACTTATTTCATGCTAGTGATACTAGTGTGACCTTATTCCCTTACCTCCATCCAGAAGGAAAGGTGGAAATTATATGCCATTGTATGCCCTTGCATTGGAAAGTCAGTGTTCCAATGCTTGGTTTTTGCCTTGCATTTACTCAAGCCAGAGTAGTTCAGTAAACTTCAGCAGTAATATTTTTAAGCAAGCATAAACAAGTTATGACCACTATCATAATTGCTGTTCTTAAAGGTAAGGACTGTTGAACTGTTGATGAAGAACTAAAAACCAGTGGCTAAAGCTTTTAGAATAAAATGTTTTGTTGTTTCTGCTTTCTGTAGCTGTTTTTGTAAACCTAGAATTGAATCTCAAGTGTTGGTTTGTTCTGATGGTATTACCATTTGGAAATGTCAAGTATTTCAGGAGAAATTTTATTCCTAGAAGATCTTGAATTGCAGACTTTTTACGCAAATATTTTTTTTCCAAAGCTGAATGGAATTCTAAATATATCCCATTCTGAGCTTTAAACCTTTTTTTAAAAGCTTCTATTAAAATATGGGCTCAGAGTTAGGAAAAAAACCCAACATCTTAAATTAATGTAAACTGATCTAATAGAGTATTGTGTGTGTGTCTGTCTTTACATGACAATGTTAGTCTAATAAATCCAACTATAAATATCAATTTCTTTTGTAATGACTGTTACATATTGTAAGTAGGGCATCTGTATGCTGCCTGAGATGAAGTGGTTGCTTCTTCACTGAGTAGCAGCAGCAGAATTTGACTGCTTTTTAAACAGGTGTTCATTGCAAAGTTCATGCCCTCCTCACTAAACTGAAGCTCTTCTGTGTTTAGATGAAATAATGACCAAGGTCTAGTCCTGTAGCCTACAATTATTTGAGTTATTTTTGCTTTGTGCTGAAGTCAGCAAAAATTTGTCACAGGTCAAGGCCTTATAACTGGCTCTTTGTGGTTTTTTGGGCACTGTAATTCCATGCCAGCTTGACTTTTATGTTTCTGACATCTTGCTAAGTTTCTATCTCTTTTCTATGCAGTGACAAAGGCCGAGTATATTTTAAACAGTAACTTATAATAATATTTTACAGTCTCATCAAGACTTTTGGCCAGTCTGATCTACAGTTTCATCTTTTCTTAATGCGTTTCCAATTTCCCTATATTGCCTACACATACTGGATTTAGAGGAGACTTTACTTCATTGTGTCCGCTTTTGTTGCAGCCATTTTACAGTTCTTTCATCATTATTGCATGAGATTTGTATTGAGTATATAATTTAGCTTGCTTCTTGCTCTGTGTTCAATCAAAACATGAATCTTCTGCCATAACACTTTCATAAAAAGAAAAAAAAAGCACTTAAACAGGATGAGGGTGTTTCAGCATGGTGTGCCAATATGAAATGTCATACTTGTGTATGCAGTCTTGAATCCCCTGGAGCTTGGCAATGTCTTAAATTTCTTGAATGGCTGATGAATATTTGGTTGTTTATGTGAAGGGTTTCAGGACTTCTGCCTGCAGTTCACAACACAAAATCTTCTGGCACTGTTAAACCCTTTTTGTGCTGGCTGGAAGTCCCAAGGCAGAACAGGCAGGGAGTCAAAATTGCTGCAACACACGTGAAATCCTGGCTATGCTGACTTCAGTGGGAGTTTTGCTGTAGCTGACAGAGGGCCAAAGCTTTAATCCAGAAGTAGTCCTCCCTTGTTGAAAATCCTAGCGTATGCCCTAGGGAAGCTTTTGCTTTGTTGCTGCCACCCAGACTGTGTTTGTTTGTGCAGAGAAGATGTAAGTCTCTTATGATGTCACACCGTGCCTTTTACAATCACAGCACTTCTGGGATGAAATTGGGACAGGGGATAAGAGAAAGAAAACCTTAGGAGTGCACACATGCTGTCTTATTGCTTGTGGCCTGAGTCATTCCCAGGAACATGGATCAAGCACCCTGACCCTGAGCAAGATGAGCTTCTTGAGACTGCAGAGGAGGGAGTCATTAACAACTGCAGCCAGTGTATCTCCCTGCTTCTGCATTTGCAGATTATCCCTTTAGTGACGCTTTTGGTATGTGAAGCAACAGTACATTCATTAATTCAGTCCTACTTAGCCCATGCAGGCTGAGTTATCCATGTAAATGTGATCTAGTGAGCTATTCTCAGAGATGCTTCATAAATTTTTATGTGAAATGACAGCAGCAAATGGGAAGTGTTTGACACCTTTTTAGTTATGAGGAAGGTGTGTGATGGAGAACATCAGAATTTGTGTTTAATCGATGCTGATTGAAAGAGGAAATTATCTCATGTTGGGGAGGTTTAGATTGGATATGAGGAAAAAAATCTTCACCTAAAGGGTTATCAAGCACTGCAACAGGCTCTCCACTTAAGTGGTTGAGTCACCATCCGTGGACATGTGTAAAATATGTAGATGTGGCACTTAAGGACAAGGTTTAATGTTGGACTTGGCAGTGATAGGTTGATGGTTAGACTTGATGATCCTAAAGTTTTGGGATTTTTTGTGATTCTGTAAGAAGAAAACCAAAAATAACTAAATAATTAAAAAACAACTCCTTGTCCTTTGGGAAAATACATTTTATTATTTCTGTCAGGTGAAAGTTTTCCCATTAGAAATATTCTCAGGTTGTCTGTTTTCTGAAAGTATTTATTCTCTTATGCATCCTGTCTAAAACTTTATTTTGCTGCTTTGTGAAATAGAGTCAGAGACTTCCAAAATTCAGAATCGTTTAGAGTTGTAAATAATGCTCATCCTATCAAGTACAAAACAATAAACCATTACTGCTTCACAGTGCTGGAAGTAAAAATAATCTTTCCTATGTGTTACTGTCTTAAGTATTCATTTTAAAAAAATTTGGAAAAGTAATTAGAAACATTTTGGGGAGTTTTTGAAGAGTTGGTGTTTGCTGCCTATCTTTATATATCTCAAATGTATTAAAAGAAATTGCTGTTGCTGGTTCTGTGGTATCAGAAATTTAATTCAAAGCTTGTTTACACCACTAACAATTATTAATTTCATATTGAAGGTGGAACTCAGTATTTTTATCTGTAATGAACTGAGAAGGCTCGTTAACCTCAAAACATTGCTGTGGTGATTTATCCCATATGAATGAAAATTTATAGGCACAATACATGTACTCATTATGCTTATACAAGCCTTGTGATAATTTTACAAAAAAACTAACAAGTAATTTAGTTATAATTAACTTCACAGAGAATTACCATATTCATTCTCTTACTTCAGTCTTCACAGAATTTACTTCCTTTCTACAAAGATCATAGGTGGTGGCAACCCAAAGAGCACTTGCATGTTTGATAATCCTAATTTTGGGGTCTGAATGTGAGATACTATGCTAGCTGAGCATTATTCTCGATTTGGATCTCAGTCAGTCCCTTCAACTGCTCTTGAATCTTTGAATCCTTACAACATTCAATTCCTTCACAGAATTCAAGTATTAATGAAGTAAATAAAATATTTTTGCATCATACAGAACAATTAGGTGTGTACAAACATGAAAGATGTATTCTGAGATACTGTTTCTGAATTCTGATATCTTAGAGTGTATTTTGGAGCAGAAATTAACTGGTGCTTCTTCTGCACTTCACAAGTTCTGTTTGCGTTTTATCTTTTCGGTAGTTTATAGAAAAGGTTGGTCTTTGAGATGACATCCTTCCAGGAAATAGTTTTTGCTTAGGGTATAAGACCTCTTTCTCAGGCTTTTACTATTATGTGTTTTCTAGTCTTGAACCTTTTTTTTCCCCAAGTCTTATCTGCTTATCACTAATTCCTGTCTGAGCACCTTACATTGTGTAATGACACTTTAAATCTCATTAGCAAGACACTGGATATTTCTTCAAAATAATTAATTGCATTTTTATTATGATGACCAGAAGATAAAGCAGTTCCTATTCCACAATAATTTAACTCATTGAACTCCTCTCTTCATGTCAATTCTGATTTCACATGCCTACTCGTTGAGCTGTCTGCATCAATTTAATTTTTGTATGACAAAGCACTGTACACTTCTATGGAGGTCTATAAATAAAAAGCAATAAGCTGATGTCTTTCACCTGTATCAAATGTATTTCATACCCTTTTTTTCTGGTATGCTTGCTATTAAACTTCTGTCTCTTTATATGTATGGCCTGTCTGCATTTCCCATGTCACTCCGCCCCTTTTCTGTCAATTGACAAAATTTTCAGCTGCAGATGAAGCGTAATACCTCTTCTACCTCTGTGCTGATGGGTTCACACATACATTGCAGACAATTTCTCTGCTATGGTATATAAAATAAACTGTCTACAGCCACATATTTGCTTTCACACATACACAGTACTGCTTCTTTCAAGCATTATGTCTATATATAGGGAGAAAGTTCGGGATCTGACTAAAATCTGTCTCTGAAATGAAGATAAGGCTAAAAACCCAGAAAACAATGGTGTGCTGAGATCACTGTAAACTCAAAACTCTCAATAACCTAATCAGGCCACTTTTAAGTGTTCATGTTATACTTGTACATAGAAATTGTCCTGTGTGAGATCATAATCTAAACAAAGAGAAAACACAAAACCAAGCTCACCTTAGTTTAGGGCCTGCTTTTGCTTTAATACTTCAGTACTTCGATGACTAAATTTGTGTGAGTGTGTCTTTATGAGTTCTAGCATTTACTGTAGGCTTGTTTTGTGTAACAGCGTGCTGTATTGCTAATTGTTATTCTTAGTGGGTTTTTTACTTCCTATTTTTCAGAAGCTGTTTGAATGCCAAATAGTAGCAATCATCTGTCAGATAATAGATGGGAATCTGGGATTGTAACTAAATCCAGCTATAGTACATGCACTTAAATACTAATTAAACCACACTGACTCTGAGGTCATAATCTGAGTGATTATATTAGACTCAAATCTTGTAAATATAATTTTTTTAATTCAGAATTTTTGTCTTGCATTGAAAATAACTAAGTAGTTCTTATTCAAAAGAGAATCTCTGTCTCAAAATTCTTAAGACATAAAGCCTTCCAAAAATTTTGAAAAATTTGACCTTCCACCATTGGAATGCTATTTGAAATTGTTCTACTGTTAATTTGCAAAGTGTTTCATTAGTTTTATGAGGATTTTTGTAATGAATGTATGTTAGATCCAAGTCAGGGAACAAGGCTATATTTACAGTTCCCAGAACTTCTCATTGTAACAGTTTTTATTCAGTTGCTAGGAGCTTAGCCAAACTTCTAAAGTATTTGGGCTGAAATGTGTTGCATTATGATACAGACTTTAATTATGTGAGAGCACACTATTCTTCTCCAACTCTTTCCCTGCCTGCCTCATTCAGGTCACAAGATGGATGGTACTGATTTAACAGACATTTTGCAAATATGTCATTTAAAGATGAGCTTCATTCAGTTTGTGGCCCTCTGACTCACTGCAGCATTCAGATTTTTTTCTGAATATGACACTGTTGATTTTCTCATAAGACTGATGGGCTCCATCAAAACTACAAATGTTAGCGTCTACATTTTATAATACTTTTGTGGAATGAGTATTTACTATTATTTTTCTTTTACAGCATGGTACTATGGCACAATAATTTATCCTCAAAGCACAGACCAGTTTGAGTGACTAATGTGAAATACTCATTACCTAATTTCTCAAAGAACACAATTTTTACTATTTTTCCAGAGCTGGAGTTTTTAATACTAGCAAGTCAATTCACTTACCTTGTACCTATGAATTCTTAAAACTTCTGCAAACCTAAGCCTTTGTGTGTCAGACTGTGTGCTCAGAATACACAGCAGTTTGGATTGCAGTGGCAAAACTTAAAAGAAATTCTGGTCTCTGCTCTACTTTCTTTAGCATAAGACCTAGACCTTCTTTCATTTCTGTAGCAAAGGAAAGTGGGATTACAAACATCAAGGTCATTCTCTACACAGCTGGCTTTCATCCTCTGAATCTTATCTTTTCAATGCACTGCAGTTTTTCTTTTTAAATTATAAAATGCTGACTCTTGATATTTCACAGATGAGTAGGAGTCAGCAAGACATGTTTAATTTTCCATCTTACACCTATAGAAGAAGCCATTTTATTTAAGTAATATAGAAATCTTTCTCATAATCTTTGTTTTAGAGTTTAGCTTAAAACCCCTATTGGCATTTTTACTCCATATGACATACTCCGGTCACTTGCAAAATGCTTGTGCTTGGGATCTATCTGAAGAGCCGCCCATGCCATTTCTGTTTTAAAGTTACATCAGATTTTCAGGTCCACATTTAGATAAATTGGATTGACCTAATGACATATTCCAGAATTCTTATCTGGTGATATCTTCAACACATCTTTACTAAAGAAGTGATTGGATGATTGAGACTGGAAATTTCAGAGTAAATTGACTTTTTTTTTTCCCCTGTTCTCATGTAAACAGCCAACTTTTGAAAATTTTGAAATACAGAGCCAAGAGCTTCTTTTACAAGGTGGAAAAATGGACAAACCCGTGCTCTGGGGCTAAAAGTCTGGATATGGGGGGCTCTGCTACTGAGACTGTTTAACCACCCATGACCGTGTGATCCTGCCCTAATGTGACAAACAACAGCTCTCCCAACTGTCTTGTTGAAATGTATACTATGCTGACATAGGCTTACTAGCTTGGGAAAATAGTTTTTCTGGAGAGTTATTTTTAACCTGGATCAGTTCATGACATAGTTTATAGCAGAATTTCACAAGCATTTACAGTGAATCAAAGGAAAGGCAGGAACTTCTTAAGCCAGCTTTTCTCAGAAGTCCATTGAATGTGGAATTATGAGTTAAGCGTTGCAGTACGACACCTAGTTAACATCCTAAATCCTGTCTCTATTTGTGTGGTTAGTTACAAATACTGTCAGTTCAGGTCAGGATTAACATTTTGTCTTCTCCGAACTCACTTAGATGGAATCTGTGAGTTTAAGTCTGTGTTTATGGCAGCAAAACTGAGCTATCTTGCTCAGCTTTTATGTATAAAATAGAAAAGGATGGAGATCAGACATTGGATATATCCACAGGCAGAATGCTGCTGCTGTTGCTTAGTTTGTTCTTCCGAACAGAACATGACACTAAGGGACATAAAACCAGATACACAAGATAGTATATTAACCTAAATTAAGCTTCAGGGAGATGAGTATCAAGAACAAAATGAAGAATTTTTATGCCTTGTGAGTATGTGGTCAGCTGTGATCCAACTGAAAAGATATCTGGTCCATGAGATAAAAATGAGAAAATCAGTTTTGTGTTTGTTTTGGTATTTGGAAATCTTCATAATATACTTCTAATTAATCTTTTAAATTGTCCCCATGGCTTGGGACCCTACACTTCATTATGAACTGCAGTACAGGGAGGCATGACCATGGTCATGAACAGAATATGAAGTACACTGTAAACTGAGCCCTATGGCATTAGAACCTGGCATTTTGATATTAATAGGTGGACACAGTGGATTGGTGAAAAGACTTGAAAGTTATCTTTTTTTTTCAGAAATAATGAATTATTTTGGGAAATCTGAGTGGCTAATTTGTTTTGTTTATTTGTATCTCATATGGCTTTTGCCATCTTCTATGCCTGATTAATGCATCTCTAGGTCACCAGGGAAAGGGACTACAGTAAATAAGTACAAAGGTTATTCTAAACATTAAGTATCAGTAGTAAGCAAAGATTGGAGAACCTACATGTGTTAGGCAGAATGAAGAGTTTTCTTTTATTCTTTAAATGGCAGTGTGGAAAGATGGCTGGTTGTAAAATTACAGGAAACTGAGAAGTTATATTCACATCCTAACAGAAGTTGTAACAGTATGGAAATCACAGGGTAGAGGTTGTTCTAAAATACAGTGCAATGTGGTTGGCATGCTCGAGATCTACTCCACGATGATTCCCCATGCCCACAGTGTGCAACCATAGCATCTGCTAAAGGGGATGAAATGGAGGGTGGAGCAGAGTGGGGGCACCGTGGTCAGGCTCTGTTGAAATCCTTGCAGGGAGGGGAACTCGATGGTACTTTGCAGCTGAGAAGCCACATAGCAACTGTCAGCCAGGGGAGAGACGGGAGGATGTCCTGCTGCTGAGCCAACAGCTGTGGTGACATCCCTCTCCTTAGATGAGCTTTGTTCATTGCAGCCTAATTGTAATATCAACACACCACCTCCATTCCAAAGTGCTCCCAAGGCACAACCACTCCTCTCTGGGAATGTGTTCTGTATTTTTTTTGACTATATCTTTAAAAGCGAAGTGAGGGAACTTTAGAACAATCAGTAAAAGAGGTATGTATGGCTAAAGTCACTCAAGCACCACCTAAACACCAAGAAATTGTATAAAAGTAAGCCAAGAATGGGGGAAAAGTTAGGGAAGACTCCACTGTAACTCTTGGGATCATTCAACAGGTTGAATCTGTTTTCTTACCAATAGGGATGCCTATGGGGTAAGAACCATGTTCTATATGTGCTAAATACTTTTATTGGGGATTAGAGCTTGTCTGTATATTTCTTTGAATATTTTTTTGCAGTCAGATATTATCACTGAGAATCCTGGAACCTTAACCTGTTACAATTTTTATTAATAAGGAGTGTTATTCTGTCAACTGTTGGTGTGAGTCCTTCACAGGCACTGGCAGTCATTGGCAGGGGCTAACATACTCAAATAAAGAGGAAAACTCACTAAGGGGTCATAAAGTGGAAATATCTGCTGAAGGGTTTCCCTTGTAGTGTAGCTGTGTCCCTGAGTAAGTCAATGGAGCCACCCTCCAATCCAGCAGGAGTGCTCAGTGAAGGGTCTCCCTAACAGGACACTGACAGACTGGTTGGGCACAAGGATCTCAGCTTCCCTGGGCTGCAGACAGACAAATACCAAGAGTGGAGTAAAGGAAATCTCCCCTTTTCACGTGACATGGTGCTATAATCTGTGGTTTATTACCACTAAATAGAGATGGTGGTACCAAAAAATAAGTCAGCAAATCATGCTGAACTACACCCTGAAGCAACTGTTTTGCTAACAGTGTCTTTTAACTATCATTCAGAATTTCTGCTATTTTTCAATTTTATGCAACTATTCAGTTTTGTAAAACTTCTTGGTTTTGTTTTGTATTTGTCCTTTGTATTAATATAACCATACCCTTCATAAATCATAGAATAGTTCGGGTTAAAAGGCATCTCTAGTTTTAACCCTCCTCTATATATATGTAGATTAAAAATATTAAAAGTAAGCCTCCTTGCACATTTAGATAAACCCATTACTGAAGGTGAAAGAGAGGGAGAATCCTAATTACTCTTTCTCAGTAACAGCTTTCATGAGACTGCCTGAAGACTCTAATCAAATGAAGAAATTTTGTCCTGCTGAGCATTTGTCAGTAAGAAGGTTCTAAACTAATATTAAAAGTCTTTCAGGAAAATATTGTCTACATCTGAATAAGAATTTTAATTTTCTGTACAGTATTGTAATAAGAAATATTTCTCTAGAAGTAATCCTTCAGCAGTGTTTGGAATTATTCAGTAGATTGCCAAAAGGAAAAAGAAATAATTTAGACAATGTAGAGTTGCAAGGTGACACACAATTTTAGACCTGCAGCAGTGTCAGCCAGTTAGATATTATTTTTTGTTAACTTCATGGTGCTTACTTTAATACTCAGGAAAGAAGACTGCAAAATTGAAAACATACAACTGGTTGTAAAACTATTTCTCTAAACCAGGAAAAAATAACTCTGTCCTGGAAGATTAAAGTACCAAATTAAATAAAATACAGCTCTTTTTTCCAGTGAAGCATGTACATTAATTCTGTGTGTATTCTTCACCAGCAATTGGAAGTAAGCTTGGTAGAATTTTCTTTCTATAATCAGTGCCACTTATCTACATCTCTGTGGCAGTACTGTTGCAGGCTTACTAGAAGGTTTTTGAAGAACTGCTGACAGATGCAGATTGTCCTGATGAACTTCTCCTGGCAACACAGAGAAAAACACACCTCAAGGAGATTCAATTCACTGGGCCACTAGAATTTATTTCAAAAGTAGCCGTTTTCTCTGCTAACTCCTGTATTTCCAAAGGGAACCAATGGAATGTAGGAACAAAGGGAAAAATCCCAGATACGTATTTTGCTTTTAGTACTTTATCTTCACTACCTGATGACCTGAAGTGGTCAGCAAATGCACCTGAAGAAGTCTAAGCTAATAGACCATCAGGTACCCATAGTGTATAAAGTATTTGGAAAGGAGATATAACGTCTGACATCTTGTGAACAAATAGCTGTATTTGTACTAGAAATCATTGTGGTTATTTTTCTTTTAAAGAACAACCATATAAAAGTACTTTAAACATTTTTCTTGATCTTACACAGTCACTCAGCTTTTTTTTTTGTTTATATAGTGAAAGTGATGTGTCTCTTCATAGCACCTCAGAAATTCATTGCAAGATTCACTGGCATTCACAGTGTCTTAAAAAATGTGGTATGAACATTTAATCCAATGACAGCACAATCTAAAGTGAAGTTGCTGTGGTGGTACCTTGCTATTGCTCATGAGCTGACATCAAAATTGAGTTAAAGATACCTATGTTAGACAAGAAGCATCCTTAATGAGGCTGTAAAATTTTTGAATTTTCAGAAAATGTAGCAAAGTGCATGGAATAGTTTATAATGTAGCTTTCCCTAGCAGCGTGTAGTTTCTTAACTGTGGCTAGCTCAATGACATGAAATGTATTACAGGTCCCTGTGGGATGCTGTGTGTGCTATTGTCTGTGGCTTCATCCACACCAAGATAACACATAAGAAAGGGAAAATGTCAGCTCCTAACCTGGAAGGAAAAAGACCCAAAAATTGTCTACATCCAACATACCTCTGAAGAGATAAGAAACAATGTAACTAATGCATAGATTTCCAGCTGGAAAAAAGCATTAATTTTTACAAGATGTAAGGAGTTACAATACTAGAATAATTATTCATATTATTGGGAGAGAGATAATGGCTACAGAATATGTAAAATGTGCAAAACTAATACAAAAATATCTCAAAATGTTTTGGACAAAAAACCCCAACTTTTCTCTCCTGTTTTATTTTCTCATTAAATGTACTCTAATTATGGTATTTTTTCCACTATTCTGAATCAGTATTGTGCTTCAAATGCTTTTTAATTCTAAAACACTTTTCCCACTGCACTATTCCCACTTTGTAAATAAGACTGGCGCTAACACAAAGATCAAAGCACACTGGTAAGAGAATGTAACTGGCAATTCCATGAGAAAATGTGAGATCTTTCCTGGAAAGGAAGATATGGCTAACTTGTTTTAGTATCCACTAGTGGAAATGGAGCAAAATTTAAAAGAGCTATTTTTCCTTTTCATGTTGTTTCTCAAAGAGACAAATTCTGAATGGTTTCTTTAAAATCCACTGGTACTATTAATTCTAGCAATCATTGAATTTTAAATCAGATTGTTGCTCATATTAATAGTATCGGTGCCTTTGTGTTCAGATTAACCATCAAGGGGTGAGTCAGTGTAAAATTCATCCCTCTGCAGGAAGGTTTTTGTGAGTTTGTGTGTCATTTTCATATTATTTCTGTTCTAATTCTTAGTGCTACAGTCCTGAGCAGTAATTTGATGTGTGTTGCTGGGTGGCTGTGTGCAGTCAGGCAGGTATTTCACCTCTCTGGAATTTGTAAAGGAGCTCTGGAGCACTACTGCCTTTTAGCAATGGCAGGTCTCTCGTATTCATTGCCTGTCTCTCAATACCTGGTGTTTACCTTTAAGTCCCAGCTGCTAAGTGAGGGTTTTCAAAAAATTGTTGGGTTCTTCAGACTGCAAGAAGTCTGAAGACATGGGCAAATGTATGCAAAGTCTCAAAAGTCTCTAATAAAACCAGAAAAACAAAGTGAAAAGGCATTAAGTTCTTGGCATGTGATGAGAATCTCTACAAATACTTGGAGGTTTGTTATGTGAAAATTCTGGGTCTCGGGAAGAGGTGTGTGATGTGTAAACTATACACTTTCATTTTGTGTATTTCCCTTTTCCTCTTCTCCTTCCCACTAAAACCCTAGCAGTTTTAGAGTCACCCTGCAGTGATGTAGCAATTAAATAAATGATTGCCATATTGCTTCAAGCAGTGCTTGGAATACTTGGAAAAACTGGGTACAAGAAATGTGCAAAAAAAAAAGCATCTACTTCTGCTATTATGGTGTTCCTTATTTTGAGTAGGAGGGGAAAAATAGGATCTTCTTTTTTGGTCATTTGTGCAGGTCAGTAGTTGAGATTGTACTATCTTTTATTGGTAGGCTTAGTTGGACCTGAAGACAAAATAACCTTAATATTTATACAGATTTTAAAATTCAGTTGTTTCATGCTGTTTGCTTGTGATGAATGTTTCAGCAAAGGAACTTTACAGGAGTGTTCATGGAAGAATACCATTTAAGTTCATACTTGAGAGGAGGGTATTTGGAGAACTCATACTGGTTTTAAAAATAATGTTCAAGCAAACACTGAACAAAGTCTAATACATAGCTTAATTAGTTTCACAGACTAAATTTTTAATAATAAACATTCACAATGGGATCGAGCTACAAAAAAGAAACTGCTTGCAGAAATTATTCAGCAAACAGTTGTAATGAATAATAAATATGAGAAAATTGTGATCCACTTATAGACATTTCATTAGTAAGTAAAAAAGGCAAAAAAATCTGAAGTAAATTATGAATGGCAAGTAAATTATTAATAATTTCCACAAATTTACTGTTGAGATCATGTGCTGACTTTAAATCAGTATAGGTATGTGATTTCTTCTCACTGGTTTTGTGTTATTTTAGCATGACAGGTTCTATGTTAAAAATTCAGATACTGTTCACAAGAGTAGTAAACTCTAGTAAATCTTAAATCCTAAGCACCATATTGTTCTAAAGGCATTTATCTAAAATAAATGAAAGGGTGTATCTGCCTTCAAGCATATAAAAATGCTGGTTGACTGTGCTGGACTGTTTATGTATCTGAAGGTAAGCATATCCCCAAGTGTGTGCTGGGTCCTGGGCTGGATTGCACACGGGTAGCTGGGACAGACTGGGTAGTCACAGCTGGGACAGACTGGGTAGTCACAGCTAATGAATGAGAAGAGCATGGCCCAAGTTCTCATTTTTGAAGTACCACATAAAGTGAGGTACCAGTTTCTGGTAGTAACAGCTGCATGTTTCGCTGTACTTTACCAAGAGGGGTTTACAGTTCCCATTTTCACAGAGTCTCACAATAGCTGAAGTTGTAAGTGATCTTTGG
This sequence comes from Leptocoma aspasia, assembly GCA_013399835.1. Taxonomy (NCBI): domain Eukaryota; kingdom Metazoa; phylum Chordata; class Aves; order Passeriformes; family Nectariniidae; genus Leptocoma; species Leptocoma aspasia. Next base: position 199,812 of record VXAX01006456.1, read on the forward strand.
AGGTTGACTGGTCCAACCTCAGGGCCACCTAGAGCTGTTTGCCCAAAACCAGAATGGTTTTGGCTATTTCCAAGGATGGAAGGTCTCCTTTCAGTGCAGTTGGGTTTTCATGCCAAAGGGGTGAATGCTGCTGCTGGATTACCATCCTTGGTGGATCCCTAGCCATCATAAGTGGTTATATCCTATTTACATGCTACAGAATGAATATGGAAGTATTTATTGGTTGAAGATCATTCAAGGGAAAATGGAGCTCCAGTGTCATGGGAAGTTTCTTTAGGCTTTCTTTTAAATTAGTTACCTGCTTTTAATTAGGTACCTGTAAATGGAATGAGTGCACACCTGTGGTGCAATGATTTCTCACTATTTATAAAGTTTTTGTGAGAAATCATTCTGAAAATTATGAATATATATATATATATGTATAAATATTTATTATACTAAAACACTTTTAAGCAGAACAGTAGAAGAATTCCATTACTTGAGTCACACACTGCACATAAATAAATAAAAAGGATGGGTTTTTTCCATGGCAACATCTGTCAGTAAAAATTATTTCTAAAATGTCTTACTGGAATAAACTATTCAGGAATTGGAGCTCTCCAAAAATGAATAAATAGTAAAATAACATTCCTTGGGAAATTCACAGGACTTATAGATTGTGAATCCATAAATTCATCTGTGATTATCAATAAGTGGTAGGTTTTTGTGCTTTTCTCACATTTTTATATGCAATAAAGCCAAAATGCAGTTTTAAGACAATATGACTTCCCACATGGTACAAGAAGATATGCTGGTTTTATAACTGACTGTATCACTTTCAGATCCCAGTTTGTATACCATTGAGAGTAAAATGTGTTATTAACCATACATCTATATCACACATTTAGAGAGAATGATAAATGATAGTTTACCACATGTCCTTGAAAACTACTTTTTTCTCAACCTCCAGAAGCATTTATCACATTCCAGTTCCTGAAAAGCTTTTTTGAAGGTTTAATTTCTTATGCTTTTTATATCTTCCTGTTTTTAAGATAGTTTAGATTTCTAGATTAATGTGTTCCATGTCTAAGCTTTGGATTTCATGTCTCTACAGTGTTTAGGAAGGAAATAGTAGTATTACCTGAGATCTTACTGTGCGTTCTTACTGCTGTTATGCCTGTGAATGTTATGCTAGGGCTGGATGAATTTGGTATTTAATAGGAAAGATACATGTTGTTATTAGTGAACTAGAATTCTATCCCAGCAAAAACTGTTCCATTATTTTTCATCTCTCGCAATGGACTGTGATCAAAATTCCTTTCTTCTAGTGGAAAATCTTGTGCGTGAAAACCTGGTACGTGTAATGTTCATTACAAGACCAGGTTCTGAAATATAAATAGAATGCATGAACAGGCAACTGTAAACTCTGCTTTTAAACATGTATGACCAGAAAAAAAAAAAAAGGGCTTAAATTTAATATATTCCTGGACCCACTCCACTGTTAGGATCATGAGAAGCAGTCATCTCTTTTGACTGCAACAAAAATGAGATAAAAGCTTTTCAATTCTGGGTAACAGAAACTGATGTCTAGAGTGCCTGACATGTTTTCCCTTCTTATCTGCTAATTCGCAAATGCTGATCTTTTCACTGTTGAAATAAAACGTTCTTATACAGAGCAGAAAGAAGGTGGATGAACTTAACACTATTTTTGCTTCAGTCCCCAACTATATCTGCTGGTGTTTTTTCAGAAAATCTTAAGATAACATCTTAAATTTCCGGCACGGATCTTTGGCAGTTAGAGAACTGTTTCCGTTTATGCTTTGAGGCAGTCATCCTTGCTTCTGAATAAATGGAACAGTTTACCCACATTTGCAGATAATAGCAAGCATTACTTAAGACCAGTTGTAATGCAGTTTCCCATACAGAAGACCAAAATGCCAAGTTATATTGAATTGTAAAGTTACAGAAAAACTGTACTATGTCTTAATTTTAGATATCGGTAATTACCTGTGTTTCTATTATTATGTCTCTGTACAAAAGACCCTAATAAGCAGTTATTTGCCAGGTGAAATGGTGATGCTGCTCCCAATGTCATTTGGCCATTTTAGCCAATGAAACTGTAATAATGTATGATGATTTTAAGTTTGGAAAAGATTTTCAGTGGCCTAATTCAACTTAAATATAGCCTGATGGATAATGTTAGGAGTCAGTGAAGAACTTCTTTCATTTTGGAAATACTATATATTGGGCATTTTTAATTGCAATGTCGTGACATTTAAGTTATTCAGTCTTATGCTTGATACACTGTGTGAAGAGTTGGTAAATGAAACACCTGCATGTTTCAGACTGGGCTAATTTCTGTGTTTTAGCCTTCAGCAAGTTGCTGGCTAAGTGGGTAAAGTGCTGACAGAAGACCAGGGAAACTTCCTTGTGAGAAGCTGGTTCTCTTAGCTTCCTCTGAAGATCTGCTTTTGAATTCTGCTATAATTTTATTGAAATAATTCAGTTCTCTACATAATGGTTTAATTTTGACAAATTGGCAAATTCTCATTTAAAATCCCCAGCTTCTGGTGCTCTTTCTCTTTTCTCACTTTGATGAACTTATAAGGGACAGCACAGTCTAGAAGTAGTGCTGCTTTCAACTACCTCTGCTGTAAGCAGGAGTAAAGAATTAGGTGGTAGTCATTTTCATCAGTGCAAACCTGGCAAGACTTCTTCTTTTTAAACAATTGTCAGAAATACATATTCTGAATATATACTGAAAAGTAAAAAATTGCCAGCCAACAAGGTGTCAATTTGATGAATAATATATGAGATACATTTGACATGTTTTCAAGGTTCCATTAAAAGGAAAAATGCTGGACTTCATAGCATATTATATTTAATGTTATGGCTATGTCCTTATATATTTGATCTGATAATTTAATAACATATCTAACGGAAGTTCTTCGGAACATTTTTCATCCTGACATAATCAATTTTCAGTCTGGCTCTTCATATTCATGAATGACTGCATTAGATTCCTGCTATTCAGACTATGAGACTAGCCAGAGAAGGAATTGTCTTGATATTAGCCTTTAATTCTGAACCATGTAGACAGGATGAGGGTTTAGTTATCTTTTGCAAATACTTTTGTAATGCAGACCTGATCTCAAAAGGTTACTGTTGTAAGTTTCTCACTCTTGCATCTCTCTGCTTTAATTTAAGGCATTTCCATTGGGATGCAGCAGTCAGCTTTTCTCATTTGATATTTACTTTATTTCCACTGTGATTTAAACCTGCCTACATGTCAATTTTCTTACTGCTTTAGAAAATTTAGTGATTGCCTTTTCCCTTCCACTAAAATGTCTTTTTTCTAGGATTTTTCTTTTCTCTTGTATAAGTAGGCATGTTTCTAGTGAACTTCTTGGAAGTTTCATTGCTTCTTCAGTCATTAAGAATCTCTTCAAAGTTTGGTTGTAGGACTGACTTGTCACGATTCTTGTGTGCTGAGAGATTAGTCAATGCTGAAGTGATATTCACTGTAAACTCCCAGATTTATTTTTAATGCATATCTGGAGAATGTTAAATAAAGGAAAGACATTAGAGTTGCAGTATGTAATATGGTACCAGTAAAATAACTTCAAATGAAGTATAGGCTTCCTTTGTGTGGGAAGGCTAAGCTATGGTATTATCCATTCAGCTTGCTGTAAGAGAGAATAAGCTATTCTAACATGCCTGTGAAACAGTTAAAATAATAATGTTAATAAAAAAGTGTCTGAATACTCTACTTTCTCAAACATAGCTGCATACACTGGTTGTGGTTTAAAACGGATTTTGTTGTTACCTCCAGGGTTTGTGCATTGCAGTTGCTGAGAGTTACTCAATATCTAGTGGTTGGCTCATGATACATTTTTTTGCCTTACTTTGCTTAAGTTGTTTAATTTGCATTATTTTTAAACTGACATTTCTCTATTTTACAGTTTCAAAAATTCCAGGTGATAAGGAAGTGCTGACAGAAGTGTAGGTGATAGAACTGCTGAGTTGTGGATATGCTTTTGCCTTCTGGCGTGCCTTTATCAGTGGTCAAGTGACTTTTAAGAGCTAATGTTGATTACTCATTGGTTCTTGCTGAGAAGTAGGTTAAAAGGTACTGCCATAGCCCGTGGAACTTAGTAATAAATACTAGTATTGTTTTGGTGCTGCTGTTATGCTCTTCTATTGGCTCAATGTGATAATTTCACATCTGATTTATGTATTTCCTTTTGGCATCATAGTCTGTTTCCACTTCCATTATGAGTTTGTTTCAACATGGGATTTGGGCAGATGTGTGTTCTGACTTTGTCAACCTTCTGCACTGGGTGTTGTCACTCTGAAATGGCCCTGCAAACCTAGATTCTCCACATTTAAGAAAGGAGGCCACGTAGAAAAGGTATTCTGGAGATGTACAAGTGCCCAAGAGATCACTTGGGCTGTGAAGTCACATTGCTGACCAAAATGTAGTGTCACCAGTGCTTCAACTAGTAGGCTGCTGATAAAGATCAACAGAATTGTTGTCAGTGGAGGAGACAGGTTACTGGCAATCTTTATCAATCTCCAAACTTGGAAGGAGTGGGGGATAAACTATTGTTTCATGGCTGTTGATAACATTTTATGCTAGTCAGTGCAAATTCCATTTCATGATGAACAGAATCAAGGTAAGAATTCCTGTTCTACCTTAGCTGTAGAGGATTTAGTGGAATCCAGACCATTTCCCTACTCTTACAGCTCAAGTGAAGTCTCCAAGGCTGTGGAGATGAGTCTTTCTTCTCTGCTTGCTGAAGGATGAGCCATAACCAACATCAGTTTTTTGGGGGGGAAGGCTGGAAGGGTTTGGTTTTGTGTTTTTACTTTTTTTTTGTTAAATCTCAGTACCTATCTATCCATCAAAGCAGCTTTATGCATTAAGATGGTTGCAAAAACATTTCACAGCAATTCTCTGTTGGCTTCCACCCCTCTTGTAGTTTTTGCTTCCCCTACATATAGGTCCTTGCCTTATTTATTATTGGTTAATAATTAAAACTGCCTGTACCAAAATACTTCATTGTTGCAAACTGCTACGTGTCATGGTGATGGATTGCCAAAAAAATGTTTTCAATCGTGTAGTAATAATTTTAAAAATTACAAATGGGCATTAAATGAATAGCTAGGAAAGTTAAAAGATTGTACAGTCAAAGGTCAGAATAATTGTGGTGCTGTGAGTACTTTCAAAAGGTTAACTCATCCATTTTAACTTCAGTGGCATTTTGGTGGCCTTTTAGAGAAGCAAGCAGGTCTGTACAAGTGCAAGATTAAAATATGCTTGACTTGGATTTTAGAATACTTTGGAAGAAGATCGTGAAATAATTTTTATATTCAGATTTCCATGTAATTTAACAGCAGTGTCCCTACATATTTCTGAAATTAATTTAACTTTCTTGGCAAGCTTTTCGTGGAAAAGGGAGAAATTACAATTTTCATAATTGCGACTTGAGATTTATTTTCCACTCAAGGTCAGGCCTTCTGTTCTTTAGGAAACAGGTTTTGGTCTGACAGATGCTAAATCTTGTAATTATGATAAAAGTCATTAACTGATTGCTCAACAGGTGCCCCCGATCCTTAAGGAAGCTATTGAGATACATTTTTAAAAATAAAGCAACATGAATAGATAATCTCAAACTGGCTCATTAAAAATGTTTGTAGGTGCTTCTGTTTTGGCATCAATTAAATTATAGGCAAATTATCATATTAAATAATATATGCATTCTAAAAGAACTTAAAAGTGTACATATATATATGTTTATAAAGAACAAATGAAGCAATAGGACCAGGAAAAGTAAGCCCTTTAAAATATGTATGTTCTCCTTTCCAGTAGAACAAATGAATTAGACTTCTACAGACACACAAGTCCAGGTCTGGACTATAGGCAGGCACGAAGAATCTTTATTGTTAAGACAGAAATAATTATAGCAGTTGTGTTACACTTTTCCTTACTAGGGATATCTTGTTAAAAGGAGCAAGTACTGCCCCCAGCTGCAGATTTCAGTTAGGCCTGAAGGAGAGCTAGACAGTTTTCTGAGGTCACAGAATTTCTTGTAATCTTGCTATTGTTTTGGATGATATTTAAGGACCTTTCTAAATTGTCTTTCTGAGCTGTCCTCATTATTTGCTATATATTCTACTTGTAGTCTGCATTGATGTTGCTGATGATGCAAGTGTTGGAACAGATTAGCACCGATTCTACATTGAATTCAGTATGCATGTCACAATATCAGTGGCAAATAAATTTCAATGCTTGCTGAGACATTTAAATTAGAATTATATGTATCATTAAGAACATCTTTGCTTTTGCTCCTGTTTTTCCTAGTTGATATTATCTCTGCCTTGCATGTCACTAGAGACCCAAAACTGGAATAGCTTTGCCTTGAAAAATTTTACACTTACATATTCCTAAGGCACTTACTGAAAGATGGTTCTTATTCCTTGGATGAATGCTCTATCCACACTGCATGGCAGCAAAAGGCTGTGAGTGCAGCCTATATAAATCTGCTGTTGGGCACTCTCTGATCTTATTTGGCCCCCTCCCTGACCTGACAGTGGATGAAATTACAGACCATTGAGAAACTGAGAATGATATGGACTCTTCTCTGTGTCTGATGACTTCTCCCCATATCTAGCTAGGATTTCAGGGATTTGAGTTTGCCTGGGGTGTAAGCTGAGTGCAGCATATGGAGGCATAGAAGCCTCAGGAAACAGAGAAATTATTCATTGCTGCTCAACCAATGAATAAGTGAAAACCCTGTATAAGCACCATGGAACAGGAAATGTACGGGGAGCCTCTTGGCTCGGGACATGTTGGTCTTCCAACAGATGGGTGAGGTCTCTTTTGTCTAAGTAGCTGTAGCTTACCAAATTCATCTGCCTGAGATGGTGCTGGTGGTGTCCAGTCAGCAAATAGTGAGTCAGGCCTGTTTATCCTGGACAGGAACAAAGTGTAAGGTAGATACATGTTTCTTGAATTTCATATGCTTGCAGTGTTAGCAAGCAAACTCTCATTTGAATGTGTCTTTTCTGTGTTGTGCTTCACATTCAGTTAGTGTATCCCTGAATTTAACCTGGTGTTATAGCCAGACTATCCATTAAAATGCATGTCCAAATAGACATGAGTAACTATAGCATAATCCAGTGTGGGTTACTATAGCATAATCCAGTGTTCTGTGAACTGCAGTCACAGAACAAGAGAAGACTTACTGAAGGACACCCATTGAGTGAGAGGTGAGAATTGAGAGGGGTTGCTATTAAAGGTGACTCAGATTAAAAGAAGAGTTGCTTCTATAAATGGAATGCCCTGATTGCACGTGCTGCAGGAGGTTCTGTCTATGGTGTACAGTACAAAGCATCCACACAACCCTGGCAGGATATCATGCCCAACTCAGCTTTAGGAAACACTGCCTTACCCACAAGAGATTGGCATCTTAATCAGTTACAACACTGTAATGAAGAGCAATGATGTCCAGCTTCCCAACACTTCATCATTCAGCCCTTACTCAGGTTCATTATCCAGCTATTTTCCTTGCATTTCCTCTATGTCCTATCATCATCATCACAAACACAGCACATTGCAAAGCAAAGTTCATTTGCCCTTCCTCATGTTTCACTCTCAGTTTTTATTTCCAGGTCTGCTGCTGGCTGTCTTCTTGTCCTTTTTTCTGACCTGTCATGACAGGACAGTTTCCATAATTTTTTCTTCTCTCCCCTGTTACTGAAGCTTTTTCTTTTCTTCTTGTTCTCACTTGTGTCCTTGCTGACTTCTTGAAGACCAAGCTCTTTNATACCTGTCTACAACAGTTGTATTTCCCTTAGTTTTCCTCTCCTGCCTTATTCATTGCTAGTCAGTCCTCTCTCCTTCCTTCTTTGATTTTTAAATTTCCATCTAGGGTCATGGAGGGAATAGAACAGCTCACCTGAAGGGCCTGTGCTCAAGCTGATGCAGCAAGGCACAGCCAGAGCACAGTACTGTATAAGCAGGGTAGATTGCATCCAGCTCCCTTAGAGCACGGGCAGAATGGGCCCGGGCTGCCTGGGGGGACCCAGCCTTCTGTTTCTGTGTGTTACCCACACTCAGTCATATGCTCAGCTCATGACTATACCCCACCTCAGATGGGCCTAAGCAGGAAGGAGAAAAAGGAAAAAGAAGGTTCTTAATCACTGTTTTGGAAGCATGGCCGCACTGATATGACTGTAATGCTTCTGTTCTGCCAGGCAGCTACAATTGCTTTGCATCTTTCTGCAGCAGTGCAGCTTTATAAACACGCCTGCATCCCACACAGCAGTCACTTGGTACACTGTGTACCTGCTGGCTTCAGGCAGTAACAGCTGTGACACATCTGTCTAATCCTCGTTAGGGGTCAGAGGTTATCACACTGGAACATAATTTCACGTCATGGTGCAGGCTAGTCTGTGATAGAATAATCAGTGTTATTGCCCTTCCTCAAATGCCAATTATGGACATTTTCTATGTCATTGTAGCACAAGTCACTTTTTACATTAGAAATATCAGCTACCTTCCAGAAGCATTCTTCTATTTCATAATTTTTCTTTTTTTTCCAGGGTATAATGGCAAAAATGGTTCTGTGACAATGCCATTCTTGACATCTTTTGAAGGGAGGAATGGAAATACTAATGTTTACTGTAGGTGGAAATACGTCTAAATCTCAGTCTCTTGGTGCAAGACTAAGTCTCTTGTGTTTGTTGTAGAATACTTGGCTATAGCTTGCTCTGACAATTGCTTAATTGAAAAATCAGCTCTTAAGAAATTATATAAACCACAGATTTGGTCAGTTTTTTTATCTGATACACTTCTGCAGTACATTTGAAATGTAGATGACAGATGAATACACTTTTTTTTTGTGGCTGTGAGCTAAAAGCAGTGAAATAGCTGAAAAATAAAGCTATATGAAAAAATAATTTTTCACAGCTGTAAGTGGACATCTGAAGGAGAGAATGTGTTTAGATTAAATACTTTTATTCCCAACAAAATAGAAGGTTTTAACTTTTGATATAGCACTGGTATTTGTTAGAGAAGGTATGTAGGCATGACAGACTGGATTTTAAAAATACTTGCATCCCTCTTTCAGCATTTTACTTTTAAATAATTGCACAGTCACAGAGGGCAGAAGGTGGAGGATGACTCAGATCTGGGAACTGGAATATGGAGTGGTTATGAAGTTACCCCTTCCAAGTGAAATGAGTATTAACAGACAAAAGGAGAGACACTGCTTTAAAATAGCCATTACCATGGTGGCTAAGGTGATGTCTGGAAGGGAAGAAGATGAGATCAAATAAAGGTAGTGGAGAGAAATGAAAATTTTGTTCCAACAGTTTGTCTGACATCCAACTAGTGAGTCACCCTGTTCAAAGGTATATTGATGTCTGGGGGGAGCTTTGGGCAAGGAGGTTGACAGTCATGAAGCTGACATATCAGTTGTTCTGATTTACTTCCAAAAACAATTAGATGATTTTTATCTTACAGTCCATGTGTAGACACAGAGTTAGAATGAAGTTTCTAATTTGTCTGGAACTTCTTGTCAGCTTTACTGAGGATCACTGAGCAGCACGTCAGTGTTTTTCGTGGTTTGTCGGTATAGATCCTTTCAAAACTTTCCTCTTCACCTTGGTGTGATTTTTTTTTACAATATTTTATCAAATAATCAGATATATGCCATGTTTTTTCTTTCTGAATGTAAAACTCTTTATTCATGTTAATAATGTATTTTAGCCTTGACTCTCTAGTTAAATCTGTTTCTTGAAAGACTACTAGCATTAAATCTTATTAGATCATGTTGTAAAAATAGAGATTAGTGAAATTAGGTGGTGTTTTGAATGTGTTACATATTTTCAGAAATCCTAGTTGGCCTAACAGCATATGTTGTGCTACTGATTAATTATAGTCGTGGAACTACAGCTATCATGGAGACAGTAATTAGTGTTGAAGAATCATCAGCTTTCAAGCACTTAAAATCTTCCTGTCTGTAAATATTACTCTGAAATTTTTAGTTTTCCATATTTCACCTCAAAAGCAAGGTTCTTTATGGTTTTAGGGCCCTTGAAGTCTTCTTTACTATATCTATTTCCTTCAAAATAAAAGTAGCCAAAATTCACTTCTCCTCATTCTGTTCCCTACATATACTTCCAGATATTTTATTTGGCTCTCAGATAAAAGAAAACAGATTTTATAGAAGAACAAGGGGTTCTTTTATGCATCTGAAGAAATGTACTTCAGTATAAAAGTTGGAAAATTCAGCGTAGCACTCAGACAGGTAGGTTAGGCCAATTATTCAATAAATAGACAGTCTAAGTGACACAATGGGTTTTTCTGTGACCATGTGGTTCTGTTAAATTGAATGTTTGGAATATAGCTTCAAATAACTGTGTACCTGCTGCAGGCTGATTTAAAATGACATATAAAAAGTTGTACATATTAATGCAGAATTCCAGGCAATGAGCACATGGAGATGATCTATAGAGACAAATTATTTCTTCAGCTCTCAGGTCCTAACTGTCCAGTTAGAAAAGCCAAGATAGCACTACAGTTGCATCCTAGAAAATGTTTCTTAATGAGATATTCTGCAGGGCCATCCTGTTCAATCTTTTCTCTGGAGGACCCTGAATGCAAAGGAATTCTAAAATAGCTCCTTTTCTTCAGTACAAGGTCTGTCTTACACTGCTGCAGCTTGTAAGGAGGCCAAGATGTCATTAATTACAGACTTATTTATGATCTACTAGTAGCTTTTATACATTAATTGCTACATTTATGTAAATTCTTATTTAGTTCTCAGCAAATTCTATCAGGATCCTCCAGCTGACTGTGCTGCTGGATTTTTAGGGGTTGGATTTGTTAATTCTGTCTTTGTAGAGACAAAACATTAATGCTATTTGAAGGTACAGAACTGCTCTATGATGACCATTTTTGTACTGATGTAGTTAGTTGGTATCTCTTCCCTCCCTTCCCTTCAAAGTTAATCAGTCCCATACAAGTTACACTTCACTGGTCCTTCAATTCCTCTGCCCATTTAAGCACAAGAAACTCTTATAAAGATGAACAGTCCTGGTGCTTCATTTGCACAAATTACCTGCAGCCACACTAACTGGACAATGTCACAATTTAGGAGCTCAGCAGAGTTGGTCCCTCTGGGCTGAAGGATGTTTGTGGCTGGTGAGAGACTTTTGAGAGACTCTCCCATTGCAGGAAGGTTTGGCTGTTGGCAGGGATATGAATCACCCTCAGAAGTGGTGGCAGTTTTTGAGGTTAATTGTGTTTAATTGGATCTGACTCTGCATTTTCAGATAAACCAAATAATATGTTCATTTGAATTTGCTATCAAACTTCTAATTCTTGGTTTAAAAAGCCAAAGAAATTGCATGAGACAAAGTCCTGTGTTGTAATTACTGCTGGCATTTAAGTAGAGTAAGGAAATTCAATTCCTATTTCACAGATAAGTATTTTTGGGGTGGGTTTTTTTGTTTGGTTGGTTTTTTGTTTTTGTTTTGGGTTTTTTTTTGTTTTGTTTTGTTTTTTTTTTTTAAACAGAAACTTGGCCATAATGTATATATACATTTAATTCATAGCAGAAATAGAAAAGCTTGAGTACATTTTTAGACATAAAAGAAAGCTTATGGGAAACATGAAGACATGATATTAAAATACATCATAAGAAGATAATTAGACAAAGGACAAAATTGTTGCCTTTTTTTCCAAATACATTGACTTTGGAAAAAAAATGTATTGAGCTATAATATCTGTGTGTATAAGAATTCATGCAGTCATACATATGAATTACTTTTGCCTTTCCCAGTAAATACATTTTTATGAACTGCTACCATGGAAGTTAGGGGTAGAGCTCTCATCAGCTTTAATGGCAGTGAATCAGACCTTAATTGTACTTCATCATAAATATTTTCCGACTTCAGGCATTAGGATCAGGGATGTATGTTTATAGTGAATTATATCTGTATCATCATAGCCTCAGAACTCAGTTTAGCATTACCTTGAAGCATTTGATAATTATTATTACTGTTTCCTCGTTTGAAGCTTTAAGGAACATGTTTTCAAAGGATAAAGTCAGTGGGACTTGCAACACTTGTAGCTGCCTGCCAGTTCCACGCAAGCAGCCCCTCCTGCATGTGATAAATCACTGTTTTGCACAGCTGAAGGCTGTTGGAAAGGAGTCAATTGCACCTTCCTCTGTAGGTGAAAAAAACACTTATCAATGTTTATGGAAAAAGTAAGCCCATGGCACGTCCTACTGCTGCAGGTAGGGAAACAGTAAACCTATCAGAAAGGACTACAGAAACTTGTACTGGAATACTTTCAAGAGTCTGTGTTACAATCTAGGTATTCAAGGAAAATACAAATTTAAATTAAGTCTTGCTGTATACAAGTCTAGCCTTGTCCAGCCTGTTTCCTTGTATTTTTCATGCCACCTTCACACAAGGAAATGACCAATTTTACGTACTTTGCTACTCTCATTTAATTTACATGGGCAGTTAGACATATCAGCATGTGAGAAGGCCACCTTATTTTAGAACAGTTTCTTAGGAGGGGACGCTGTTTCATAAATTGTCTGCAGTTGAGGCAGCCATGGGTGAAATGGCCTTTGTTATTAAATGTCACAAGATTTAATGTCACAGTATAATTGGGATGGAGGGATAACTGAGAGAGGCTCAACCTGTCTTTTTCTGCTAACACATTATTAATCTACAGGAGTGTTAAAATGTCTTATAAAGGCCCTATTCTATTGAAAATTGTTGGCTCATAGGAAAAAAAACCCAATCTGTTTTATTGCAGTGCTTATGAACAACAATTACGGACTTTCTCAAATTAACAACCAAAACCACTACACCTTCACAGAGAATTTGTAAGTAAATTGTAAGTAAAGAAATTGTAAAGTAAAGTATACAGCAGAATGGGGCACAATAAGGAATTTATGAAACACATAGCTTAAATATATTTTTTCCTAAAGCAGCAAAAACCTATATATATAGCACCCAAACACCATAAAACAGGTAACAACTGAAAACTGATTTCCTTTGGAAGTCTCAGCCTTTAACCCTCATTTGAGAATTTTCTTTCAGTAATTTGATTTGATTTAATTTAATAAATAGTTTATTAATATAATTAATTCCTGGAGAGTTACTATTTAAGTACAACTAACCAATTTGCTGAAGAAGACTTTTCTGTCTGAATAAAAAAGCAGTGTAGAACATTAAAGACACTGTTGTGTCTTGAAATTTTAGATTTTTCCATTGCTTTTCAAGTAAAATCCAATACCAAGAAGAGAAGAAGAGAAGCCTTTTGCAGATATCATTTATTTCTAATGGTTACTTTCTGAAATATAAAAATTTTTTTACGGCAAGGGTTATATCATAGAATCCTGGATTTAGGCTGGAAAAGACCTCTAAGATCATCAAGTCCAGCCATTAACACAGCACTGCCAAGTCCACCAATTAACTCTGTTCCAAAGAGCATCTACACATCTTTTGAATACCTGGACATCTTCTGGAGAAGCAGTGTCTTACATCATACAGCTTTTGCCACTAAGAATCATTTTGAAAGGGAGTTGAAAAAACCACAGAATTCCCATATTACTTTGTTACTGTTTCTCATTTGAAAAAAATATTGACAAGCAGTTAAAGTACATTTATTTTATTTTCTCTCAGAAAACATTCTTACAAAAGAATGACTTTGCAACACAAATTCTACGTTTCTACACTAAAAGTCAGAAATGTTTCTAACCAGAAATATTTTGCAATGAAATTATACTCTCTAAACAAAACAAAACAACTACTTTCACTGAAAATTTGAGTGCCACTTTGCTGTAATTCAGAGGGATACAAAGTCTGCATGCGTTGGGATTTTCTTTTTTGGTGGGAATATATGAAGTTTTTTATAGCCAATAACTTGAAGTACTTAGGAAGCTAAATCTTTATAAATGTTCTAGAATAGCAAGTCCTACGATTTAAGAGTAGAGACTCTAATTTTAAATGAAAAATAAAGGAAGGCTAACCAAGCAGTATATTCTGTCTTCTTCCCTTCAAAGAAATAAAAGAAAAAAGGGTGCCTATAACAATTAATCAAAATTATAATAGACAGTAAAAATGTTTAGAATTTGATGCAAATTCACTCACTTTCCAGTTATTTTTGCCCATTTAACCATTTCCTCATCAATTATGTTCTGCATAATTTATCACATTAACTTAATCTATATTCACACTCTGAGTTTACAGAATGTCTTAGTCATGCAGAATGGCTGAAATAAATTGCAGAGAATGTCAGAGTACTGCCTTTTCTAAAACAGCTGCAGTAGAAAAATATGAAAAAAATAAGTCCATCTGATAGTATATTACAGGAGAGGTTTATCATGAGGAGATCCCTCTTAAAAAGTAAATGTTTGTATTAAAGGACTTTTCTAGATCTTGCTTCCAAGAGGAAATATTCAGAGACCCCCAGCCAATTTGATAGCACTTAATGCTGTGCTTTTTAATATGGTATCAATTCAAATGTATTCAGGCCTCCAAGGAAGTGGGATGCCAGAGCATGTAGGTAGAAGCTAATGTGTTATTCTGTTGAACTGTAGTGCAGCTTCCCCATCTGTCAGTTTTTTATAGGCTGAAAGAACTGAATGCAGCCAACCTTAAATGACTAATTTCAAAGGGTGATTCTGAGTAATGCACATTTAACAGGTATTCTGTCTTTCTTGTTCAACTGCCAGACAGTAGCCCAAAGTTTACATATACTTTGCCTAGGATGCCTATTTCTGCAAAAAGTAGCTGAGGGGAAATCTCTGTAGGACGTCTTCCACTGATGTAGTTCACTCTGAAATGTTGCATAGTTGAAACTCCTAAGTGTAATTCCCTACAGAAGAACCATACAACAAACTCAGTTGTTTCCAGGTATACTGTGCAGTTCTCCTAGTACTTGCAGCTTAGCATTAGAGATGATGAAGAACTTTGCTTCAAAAAAATGGGAAAATATTTAAAAATCAGCTCTCTTAAAAATCCAGCTGGCTAAAAAGTTCCTTAAAAATTTTGGGCCAGCTTGTGTCCTTGTGAATTCAACTGGAAGAACCCTCATCAAAGTCAAATCCCAATGAATTATAGACAAGGTTCTAGTGGTTTTGGTTGTTTTTATGGTTTGTTTAGGGGTTTTTTTGCTTTTATTTGGGTTTTTTATTCTTCTTTTTTTGTTTGTTTTATTTTAGTCTTGGAACAATATAAATACTTAATACAAATTCTTTGTACTAAAAAAGAGAGGAGGAAGAGCTCAAGGTGCATTTCTTCCTATAGGAAGGAAAAATATGGCAAAGCATCTCAGCAGTAGCTCTTCTGTGAAATAAGGGAGACAAAGTGAGAGTTGTTCTCAGAATTAAATTACTACTAATTAAGCTCCCTATCTAGCATGAGGAGAAAAGCCTTTTATTCCCCTGGGTTCTTATCTCTACTGATAGTCATACAAATCATAAGATAAAATCTGCTCTTGTAGAAACAATTTGTAACTGACATAGGCATATCAGGTAAACTTAACAAAGCTGACAGAAAATTCTGGCAAAAATTATTTCTTGAAAGTTGCACTAGTTCTGTATCTGAAAAAGCATCTGTAGCTTCTTTTGCTTGGCATGGGTTTTTTTCTTTTGTTTGTATGATAACATAGCTGCAGTTGCCTGCAGAATTATAAAAGCTTTAAGTGGCCATCACCACTTTCCAAAATTTGAAGTACCTCTTAGAGGTGCTTCTCAATATTACTTTGGGAACCAGATATGAAAAGTGGGAATTATATGCCTTAAAAAGCTTATTAAAAGGAGAATCCTATTTTGCATGAATTAATCACAGTTTTTCTCAAAACATCATATTTGCTCAGAACTAGAAAATTCTGAAACATTTCTGTATCTCCTGGGGCAACCTGTCAGGAGTCCAGACAGTGATCCTATCAATGTGACTTTCATTCAGTGAAAATTTGTTAATCCAAAACACTTCAGGAAAAAACAGATCTTGAAAATCTGTTCACTGGAATATTTCCAAACAGTTCTGTTTATCGTGGTTTCCAAGATATCTGGGCATAATTTGCTTTATGCACATAAGTGTCAGCAATATTTCTAGTAAAAATGGTGAAACCACAATTGTTCTCTTCAGTGTATGCATGTAAATACAAGCTATTGAATGAAGTCTGGGCAAATGATGACAATGTAGTCTTTAACTTCCCAGGATGAATTAATTCAAGTGTTACATTCCTAGCACTGACAGTGTTCCAGGACTGGTTAGTTGTCTCTCACCAAGACTGTCGGTTTCAGGCAAATGTAAGCAAAATTGAGATGAGTGATTGATTAATTATTGACTCAGTTATAGTCATGGGTACAGCCTCTTGTAGGAGTGGATAAGTAGTTTTTCCATGAGAGGAGAGGGGATACTTGCCAGTGTTTGGTGCAATTGTTCTGCTCATTGATACAGTCAGTGAACATCGTCAAGTGCCACCTGCAATAAAAGTCAAGTCTACAACTCCCTCTCCCACGTGCCAAGGAAGTAATTTGACCTGTTTAAATATGTGTGTGTTTTGAGTCCATGTTCTTCTAGGCTAAAACCACAAAATTTAATTTCACTCTTCACGAGACTGAACTGCAAGTGCACTAATTAATTAACTATTAGCAACTGATGTATGTTATAGTGCTGGAGAGGAAACTGAAGAGAGTATAGAACAATTACCTCCTGCTATGATACCTCAGAGAAGCTGTGATACAGACATCTGTTGAAAACTTAGTAATAAGTTTTAATTGTGTAATAATAATAATTGTGTGGTCTTTCCTGCTGTGAAATTATAGCAAATACTGATGAGCCCTCTATTGAAAATTGTAGCCAATTTTCCAAAGGTTTCCAAAACCTTTCTGAGGTTTTTGGGGTTTTTTTTTCTTTTGTAAGGCAGAGGTAGGGGAGAGAGAATTTTTGCACTGACAGTGTGGGCTAAAAGAATCTTGCTTCTTCTGAAGTTCAGGAATGAAGCTACAAACTGTAAGCATAAACACAGCAGCAGTAAAATGATAAGTTTTTAATTTCTTCTATTAGATCAAATTCTCCAGTGCTACATTCATTACAATACTTATGATTAGTAAAAAAGCAAAAACCCCACAAATTCTAGAAAATGCATAGGTTTTAGAGTAAAGGTTAAAGATTATCTTTATCTCTGATGTTACAGTCTTCCAGCACACAGTACGTGTGGGGGAATTTATTCCCATTTCACTTCATAGTAATATAATCAGTTTTCTGGACAGAGCCACTAGAATATACAACATCCTCTGAAAAGACAGAGTAGCTAATGGTTTACTGAGAGCTTTTCTAGCAGATGTTTTGTCCGAGTTTATAAAACATACTCAGACAACCTCAATTTCATTTGAACAAAAGAGTATTTCTGTGGCCTATTCCTCTTTTCTGCTTCCAGCTTATGTTCTTGCTTGACTTGGCTGTGCTCAATACTTACAGGTGCTATTCATAGTGAAAAAAAACCAACCCAAACAATTCTTCAAAGCAGAAAACGTGGGTTTCAGCTTCTACATTTTTGCATACGTGTTCTGGCCAGTTTTATGGTATTGAATATATGCATATTTGAATTATCTTATGGCCCAAGGCATACTAAAACTGCTGGGTACTTGAGTAGGAGCAAGGAACACAGAAGCTGGAATCTACACCCTGGAGTTTACTTTAAGGAAATATCTAGTTCCCTTATGTGTTTATAAAAGACTGTATTTTGAAAATAATAATTTAATTACCAATATGGATTATATGATGTTACCAGAAGTTCTTAAATCATAAAATAAGGAAGGCCCACCTGATAAATTCAGTGTTGGATATGAGACACGTTATAGGACTCTTTTTGTTCATATTATCAAACCTGAGAGTTACTGACCAGTGAAAATTATTTGTCTGAATAAGACATTAGAATTGTATCTACAGGCATTTCAATGCCTGAATTTGTGTTTTACAGTAGAAAGATTAAAGTTTCATTAAATTGGATCGAAGCATAGAACTGAATTGCTTTGTTGAACTCCCTTGTCCTTTTCCATCGGATTACTGATATATGTGCCATGTACTTCGTTCTTTTTAGTCATGATGTTTTACGTCATAATTGTGAATTTAATTTAATGACTCCTTCTTTTTTTTAAATTTCATTTTCCGCATAGCACTGGGACTTGAAAAGAAATTATAAGAAAAACAACTGGTCTAAAAAGCCACCTAATTTACACTTAGCCAAAATTTACTTTGGGAGTTGCAAAGCTGGTTATTTTTTTATTTTAGTCCCAACTTATTCTGCACTTGTTTTTGTTTTGCCTGGTCTATACAGTCTCTTGGTTTTGCCTGGTCTATACAGTCTCTACCACAGTATAACAAATGCTCATTAGATCTGTGAAGTGCTAGTATGCAACAAATGACTAATAGTAGTATTATGAAAGCATAAGATAAAATATTTCTGAACAGATGGTCCAAAGGCCACAAGTAAAGTAAGTCAGAGAGGTTTTACATATATCTGTATAATCAACCAAACTTTCATATTATGATTTTTCCAGTGAAACAAACAAGCATATTTTTGGAGGTTCCCCTATCACCAGCAGTAATTTTCTGCTTTTGCAAACCTGCACAAACTAATCAAATAGTAATAAGAAAGGTCTTGATCCTGTTCTCATTGATTTCATTCTGAGTTTAGCATTGACTTGGAAATGATCACTGCTGGATGGAGAATTATTACATAAAATAGAACATGTAATGGGTGGCAGTTTTGACTTGGAATTTTGCTAGAATTATCATAGTCATTTTTGCTGTTGACTCTTTCGTTAATTTAGTTTGCCAGAATAATTCAGTGCTTTGTGAGATAGGTTCTCATCTTACCTTGTATTACACCAGGATAACTTCCTGGTTAGGAGGAAAATTACAAGATTGAATTAGTAGAATATTCTTTATTTGGGAGATATGTTAGATAATTTGTCTAAGAGTAAAGTAGAAAAGTAAAATGATTAGTAGATTTTAAGAGCATGTTGAAATAAGAGACAAAGCAGGAGAAACATTTATTTACAGTATTCTCATACAATTGGTATTCTCTGCATCAGAAAATTGAAGTCAAGGAGAGTCCTAGGCAAAAGCAGTTATGCAAGTGAAATCAGTAGGTGCCTCCCTAATTAAGTTAACTTTATAAAGCTCTTTCTCCACTTTGTTTCTTTTTCCACTTTGTTGAACTTTATTGAATGATCTGTGACTTAGAGCTTTACAATATAGGTGTCTGTGCTAGAAATGCACTGGCTTCCTGAGTGGCAGAATTTTTATTAGTCTACTTACATTTTCAAGATTTATCTTATGAGCATGTTAAACCTCAGAGCCTGCTACTTTCTCAGTTAAGAAACTTAACTGCTTTCTCAGTTTCTCAGTTAAGAAACTTTAAAAATTGTTCTATTAAGTTTTATGTTGTCACATAAAAATTTATACCCTTTCCAGTCTCTCTAGGCATCAAACTCTATGCACCATTTTGTCCTGATGCAGACAATATTTTCAGTCAGCTTTATTTTACAGAGCTCTTTCTCTGTCTCTGTCTCTCTGGCTTGCCTCTGCCAGTCAGGATTCCTTCTCCCTTCCTATTGTGGTGCTTTGTGGTTGTGGGTTTTTTTCCCCTCTTCAGACTGCAGGAAGCTATTTTTTACTAGAGAAAAGGCCAAAGGTGAGGATACTTCTCAGGTTTGGAGGTGATTCTCCAAAAACCTGTATCTTTCCCTTTACTGAAGATTTCCCCTCCTCTCTTCCTACCATTCTGGGGAATGATCAGATGAGACAATTACTGCCTGCTATGTACAGCCCAGCCAACTGTAGCAGGACACTTGCAGCTGGGTGGCCATCCCAGGTGTCATTCCAGCTTGTGCTTGATTCCAAGGAGCACGAGCTGCTGTTTTGCATCTTGTCCATCAAATACTGGGACAGAACCAATGTAACTGTCATTAAAAACTACCTTTACAGATAAAGACCAAAGCACTCTGTACTTTTAAAGAAATGTTAACATGTAATTAGGTAATTTTAATGAGTATAGAGATTGTAATTCTCCAGATATACATACGTGTAATGAGAGCGATTACCATGCAACAATAAACCATCACTGCTATTATAAAACCATAAACTGTTATTCAATATACTATAAAATTCAAAATCTAATTGAATGTGCTAGTTTAGCATAATTCCCACAAGCCATCACTCTTTAATATTGTGAAATGAATGGGGGGTTTGTGAAGCTATTAATTGTCACTGACAAGTAATAACCACTCAAATGAAACTCCAATTATCAGCAACCATTAATCACATTTACCGTCATCTGCAATGTCAAAAAAAAATATTCTAAACAGCTAAAAGGAATTTATATCTCTTATGTTTTAACTCACTTCAGAGAAATCAGATGGTCTTTTGCTGGGATAAGCAGGGAATTACAAAAGGGTATTTTCAGTCCTGCTCAGTCTTGTATTTTCCAGTTTAAAAAAACCCTCCCACTTTATAGCATTTTCATGTAGGCTTAGGTGATGTGCAGGTTTATTTCTATACAGTTATGTATGATTTATACTGTAATTGTTGCTAGCATGATGTTATTGCAGTCACTGGCTTTAAAAATAAGAAATTATAGAGATCATCTGAGCATGCAGTTCACTAGTCTGTTCCAGGAAAGCAATTAATATTGCTTTTAGGATGCAGCTTGATCAGGTGTAGTGTTCTTGGAGATGAGGATGTAAACAAGGGTGGCAGAGTCTTGCTCAGAAAACACTGTTCTATACTTTTCATCTTGTTCGTTTTTCAGATTCTGTTGTTTACTTCAAACAGTTGTTTTCCTTTGAACCTACACAGTATATCAAAAGCACAGATGTACATCTCTGGGAATAAGGAAGCTGTTCAGTTCTAGTGAGTGCATTGACCGCTTTTGCAGTGTAGATGTGGCAGCTAAAAGGCCTCACGTGCAAAATGGGATCTGCTTACTGAAAATTTCCCCTAAAAATAACAAATAACATTGCTGGACTGTTAAGGGCATATTGTGGCCCTTACTCTCACATGATATTGAGGTATCTTCTGAAATACAGAAAATCATTCTGCGTGATTATGATTTGAGTCTTTGCCAGTTGTTTACCTTGAGAGAGTGTCAGCTTTTGCTGGCATAAAAAGACTTGGATTTAGAATGAAGAAGCGTTTCGGAAACAAAATAAGGAAGAAGACTAAGGAAGAATTTGGAAGCATCAACTGTGAATAACTTCATTTAGAAAAAGCGCTGAAATCCTAAATATTTTCTTTACTATACTGTTGTTCACTCGTGGTTTCAGCACTTCATAATCCAGTGAATACAATAGATACAAGTACTCTAACACAAATCAGCAGAGCGGGTATAACATCTGTTCATAATGTCCTGCAAATATCCAGCAGAGTATCTTTTTAGAAGACACCTATGAGGATTGATGACTGAACTATATATCAAAAGAAGCCCTAAAATATACAGAAATTGTATTTAGCTAGGTCTGAGGCACCTCTAAGGCACAGAGCAGTTGCTTATTTTTCAAGTTTTTTAGTAGAGGTGTATTTATAAGATTGGATATAGTACTGCCTCTGGAAGTGAAAGTCAGAGGTTGAACGTACTAATAATTTTATTATTCCAGTTATTATTTATATAACCAGTTTATTATTTCTATAACCAGTTTTCCAAATTTTCAAATACTGCATTTTCCCTAAAACCAATGTGTGTGTAATTGACAGGATGGTTTTATAGTGTTCAGTGTACTCTTGAATAGGTTACATCTTTAAGATTCTATTGTCTCTGAAATCCTCTTAAGATACTGCTACACATCGACCTTGCTTACTTAAAAACTGTGGTTGGATAAAAATAGCTTCCTTCTGATTTTCTTGCTGAATGTAATTGAATGTTCTTCCTCTGAAACACAGCAAATTCTTGGCCTGCCAGCATTTTCTTAAACTAACTGAACACATTAAAAGTGATCACATCTAAGATAATCAATATTATAGTACTGTCATGATCAATTAATTAAAAAAAATTAAGTGCCTAAATTAATTGAACTAGCAGAAAAAACTTCATCATGAGAAAACTTTGGAACATGATTTTTTCCTTGACTTCAAATCCCAAACTCTCTCATTTATCATTTTCTTGATGTTTCTCTGAGTTGTTCAGTGTGAAACTTGAATTGTTTGTAAATTTAGTAAAAAATAGTAGTAGAAATAATAACCATGCTGTGATAAGATTTTACTTTGAAGAATTCATACTGACATTCCATTTCCCATATTTAATTAAACATTTCTGTCTTTCTAGATGAAATTACTAAGTATTTTAAAAAGTTATTTTCCATTCCCAATTTAAAACTGCTGCACTGAAAATTTATCATAACTAATGCATTCATTTATGGTTGTTGTCAAGGTGACAGAGTTTATCAGAATAGCAGAAATCAAAGTATTTAAAATGTAGTTTTAAATTCTTAATGTAGTAGGGTAAGGTAAACACTAATTCTGTCAAACACTAATTATCTTTCATTAGTATGGAATTGAATTCATTCTTAGAAGGAAAAAGATACAAATATTGCTCTGTCATGTAATAATAAACAGATTTCCTTCAAATAAGATAATAATAGACAAATGTTTGGTAATTTAGAAAGTCTATGTACAACACTGTGTCTTTAAACTTGAGCTGTCAGTTAACTCATATTCAAGATTCCTGCTCACTTAAAAAGGAAGAACACCCTTGAGTATAGTAGTGAGAACTGGCTTTTTCCCCTCCCTTTCTCCCTCCCTTCCTTTCTTTATCTCTCACTGAATAATAACCCTCATTTAGTGACCTCAGTCATTTCTACCATCAGCCTTTTTCATGGCTGGAACAGAAGCATGAGTGGCACACACAGTGAAAGGTGTGAAAACTACATGGATTTTGGTAAGACACTGGAGAGTGTCATGAGTTGGTATTATCATTAGCTGAGAAATGAAAATGGATGCAGTGATTTGCGCAGCAATCACAGCTTGGCCCCTCCCACCATTACTGGGCAGCAGGTATTTACAGATGTTAATCAGTGCAGTGGCAAACCTTGAGACTGGTAAACTGCACCCAGTGGGTTTTGGTAGTGAGTACAAACTAACAAGGGCCACACAGCCATGACCCTCTATTTACTTTCCTGTGGGCTTCTGTTTTCGTCAAATGACATTGAGACATTTAAATGACTTATCAAAAAAAAAATCTTCCTAATAGCTGGTAAAGACTACTAGGAAAGCACAGTGCATAACCCATAATAGGAAATATTTGGAGTTATTAGAATTTATCTGATTTAATCCTCCTAGAGGTCTGGCTAAATGGAACAATCTACTTTTTGGCTGCTCAAATGGAACACTTGACTAGCTGACAGATTTGAAGATGTCATCTGAAATACTGCACAATTATAATTAATAATTTGAAAATATTCTGTTCTTTTAACAGATCTTAAAATGTCTTATTCAATAGACTACGGCATTTAGAGCCAAGCTACTCCTAAAACCAGCAGGGCCTGTATGTTTCTGGTATTTGGTATCACAATATTTCTCATTTAAAATTTCAGTGGTGACTGAATAATAACTCCCAAAGAATGATCTAACCTTGGCTGGATTTTGTTTCGGTCGGAAAATTCTACTTGTGAATTCTGATATATTGTAAAGAGAAAGCCTTTTTAAATTTGGAGTTGTTGATTGTTTTGAAATTTCTTAGGTCCTAGGGACAGCTCACTTGCCTGATACCAAATGGACACAAATAATTATTGTTTTACTTTAACTGTTTTCAGCAAATACCCTCCCACTTTATTGTTTTAATAATTCATGTATTGGTTTTATTATAGCTGTGCCTATGGAATCTCATTTAGAGATTACTGATTAAATATTTTCTCCAGCCTACCCCATGTAAAATTATCTTTGATGTAAAACCATATTTTGGGAATATATGTAGCATTGTGCATAGCATTTGCTGACTTTTAAGTCAAATCTGCTCTAATGTTGTCTGTAGGCCTCTACATATCGTGGCTGGCAATTTCTTCCTGTTAAAATATTCCTGATAGAGTTGATTACTTTTCAGTAGCTGGAAAGCAGTGTATTGCACTTTCAACTCATGATTTAGTTTCATCTCTGTTTCAGTTACAGACCTTATTGATATAATTAAGAACTATGCAATTTGCCCTTATTTTTCTATATGCCTTGAGTGTGTTCTGTTCTTTCACTTTTAGTGCCCTCCCCAAGGTGATACAAAATAATAACATACCATATGGCAAATGGAATCAGCTGTAACACCATGCAGTGTCTTTTATCGTGTAGCTTTTACAGTATGATATTCCCAGGTTTGTAACTGATGAATATTGCATGTTGTAGAGAAACTCCAGCTGTATGATGCTGCTTCTCCCATTAGAGGCATCCTTGCTGATGCTCTGCAAGCATGCAGCAGCTATCAATCAACAACACACCAGAAATTGGCACAGTGTCTCAACGTGTGGCAGTCCTACCAAACTGCAAAAACCTATCATGAGCAGAGGATTGTGTTATCATGAATTGTGCAGCACATGATTGGTATGTTAACAGTAATAATGAGTTTTGTGTAGTTTGTGAGGTTGGCTAAGGATTTTTGTATGTTTTAATGTCTTTAGAGCTCTTGTGAATTCATAGAATGTGTTTTTTTCAGTCATGAATTCCATAGGTTTGGAGTCAGTCTTCTGAAACATGCTGTCTGGAAGCATTAGATGCTGTTCTGTGTAAACTAAGTATTAGCATAAATGGATAAAGGATTTTGTAGATGAGTTAAAGTACTTTTACAGAGCCAGACTCTAAAGGAATTTCTGTTTTGTGGATATTCTAAATGGGTGTGATAAGCTGATGATGTTACTTAGGAATGAAAAAACGTGTTAGTAACCAATTCAAACATGTTAGTAACCAATTCTTAATACTTTGTGTGTGTTGCTATAGCAGTATCCTAGGTTAGCTTTAGTGTTGTGAGTGGAAGGGAGGGGTATCGATGAAGTAGATGGATCTGTAATGTTTAGCTATGGTTTTCTTTCCATCTTCTGTTTGTGGCAAAAATATAATTTCAGACTATTCTAAAAGTGAGTATTGCTAAAAAGTTGATAGGATGTTTCTGTCATGAGCAATTCCATCAGGTAGCATGCAGTTAGCCTCGTGTCCAGATTGTTTTAGGGAATAGAGGTTATACAGTCTCCACCACGTTTATGCTCCTACTGTGACACTACAAGTGGTGCAGCAACTTTTCTCCAAAGCAGGAGGGCAGAAGAGGAAAGGATTAATTATTCTTCCCTGTTCATCCAGATTTGGTCTTTGGTAAATGTATTTCTACTTCTCTCTGGTCATGCTTAGGAAATGTAAGTGTGCCCAAACTCTGAACAAACTTTCCATCTGTCACCTGTAGGAAGTGAGGGGTGGGTGATAACAGATGGTGCTTTTCTGCAGTATGCTTGTAATACCCCAAGAGTTTGAGGACAGGACATTGTAAGGTTTGAGAACTTGGGGTTGTTGAGAAGGAACAGGAGCACACACAGCACAACCCACTTTTTCTCCTCTGTCCTCCACTACTCAATTGGCTTCCTGTAGCAACTACTACAATGATTTATTTAAAGGAAATAGAATTAAATACAGGAAATGGATTTTATTAGAAGAACTGTAGGATACCAGTATAATAAATATTTGCACTGAGGGTAACAGCAATTTTGCTCAAAAAGTAAATTCATTGTCTACGTGGGGATAGGAGGGTACATGTATTGTGTGTGTACATGTGTCCTAGACACATATAGAAGGAATTCTCAGAAATACTAGGAAGGGCAAGATAAACTATTTGGCACAATTCTGTGTACATTTTACACTTTATACAGAATCACATGAATTCCTTACCTGACTTTTTAGAAACAGCTCCATCTTTTTGTTCTTAATTTTTCTTTCTTGCTTATCTGCATCGTATCTACTGCTGTTCTCCACTGTTTGCTTGTCTCCTCTTCACATATGAAACCAGTGTGGACTCTATATTGAAAAACCTGCATTGACAAAAATGCACAAGTCACATATGTGTAAATGACAGACTTCTTGTTTCATTACTTTTTTTTTCTGTCTTCCATGAAAACAGAGATAGAAGAATTTAGAGACTTGGGGTCAAGCACTGAAGTAATAAGTTTGCAGATATGAATACTGACATAATTTTATACTGCTAACCACTTAAATCCATGCACAAAACCTATTTACATACATTTTTTGCACAAAATATGCCAACACAAACATGTAGAAACAATACGTGTCTTAAAACAGAAAATGCATGCTTATGAGAAACAGAGAATACAAATGTTTGTCAAGTTGTCCTCTGTAAGCCCAAACAACACCTTTAGAGTGACCACTCATGCTTAGAGATGTCACAGACTAGTTTACTTACAGCACTGGCCTGACTTCTTTTAGGCCTGCTCTTAAAGTTTAAAAGGTGCCTGTCTGAGACACCTCTGCAAAGTTCAGTGATTTTCACAGAATTCTGATCAGGCTTGGAAGAATTATCCTTAAACTGCAAATGGCAATTTTGTAAACTGTGGTTTTAAGGTTTCTCTTTTACGTTTTCTGGTTTATCTGTCTTTGATGTTTTTTTGGTGGTATGTTTTGCTTTGGTTTTTGGGGTTTTGTTTGTTCGTTTGATAGTTGGGTTTTTTGTTTCTTTTTGTTGTGGTTTTTTTCCCCAGAACTATATCTTGGCTTTTTCTGATTCCTAACAATCCCTCCTCCATCTCTTATGCATCTTTTCCCCGCCTTTGCTTTTAAATAATCATGCCTTTAGGTGAGAATTTGTAAATTAAAATTGTACCGTCCTGTGTTATGACCTTAACTATTGCCAACATTATTTTTCTCAAAACCTGTGACTTCCTTAATTAAGTCCAAGATAAACACCTCTTTGTGGAATCTGATGATGATGATTTGAAGTGACACATTTTTGTCATACAACCAGATACGAAAAATAATTAAAATTTGGGAATGTACAATAGTGCCAAGGAATTTCAATTGTACTAAACTTTTGACTATTGGGATACTATTTCTAGAATTAAAAACACATTTTGAAATAATTTTTATGTTAATGGGGAATTCATTTGCTTGAGAAAGATAGCAGCTATATTTTTTGACCCTTTTCCAGTGGAATTTGTGTCAGAATGAAGACAAAAAGCATAGAAGTACTTAAAATGGCTTTCTTTAAATGGTTCTACCTTTAATGCAAGGAGTCCTTGAGTGTCCAGTCTCAAGGACTGCACAAACCTCTGCACAAGCATGCCTGACAACTGAGCCCGGACCGGCAGCTTTCTGTCACTCTGAGACACCCAAATATTGTACAGTGGACACAATAAAAGATGTAATTAGCTTAAAAAGAGTAGAACTAGAATTTGTGTTTCCTTTTGTCTCATTACCAAAAAGCTTTACATGTAATAAACACAGTCATCATAACTCACTTATGACAAGTAGAAGTTGGCTTGTGCATAATTTATCACGGAGTTCTGCCAATAGTCTCATCTTCATACACTTTAACATGTAAGATGTGTTGCCTTAGAGCATGCCACATTTTATTACGTATCCAGTTTTTCACAGGGATGGTATTAAATGAAAAGCATTCTTATTTGCCTGGAAATTTATGCCATACACCAAATATCGTTTTATCTGCGATTACTTAGCAGGAACCATCTGTCACGTCCCCACCCCCTCAGTGCTGAGAAAGGCAGAGACTGAAGGTGAAAAGTATATTTACTTCTGACAACAAAAGCAGCTGCTGCTGTTACTTTTAGCTGTAAGGCAAACATGCTGGAAAAGGTGACTATCTGTTGTGGTTCTAGCGTAGTGGGACCAAACATGTCTGTTGATGACAGCAAACGTCTTAAAACCTGGAAGAAAATAGCTTTATAGATTGTGTCAGGAGGGCATGTACAAACACAGCTCCAGCTGGGAGGTAGAACCAAGAAGAAACTTTGGGCTAGAAAAGTATCAGGACAAAATCAATAATCTCCTCCTTCTGCCTTCCTTTTGGTAGACTATTATATTGCAAAAGACATTATTTTTCTCTAATGATAATGTGAGGTTCTGAAATTAGGTGCAGCAGGTAAAAACACCCAGCACAGAATTAAAAAAAAAAAGAAAGAATTGCATATTCATGTGCTGAAATCTTTTCTAGTGCTGACAGCTAACTATTCCAAGGGGAAAAGGTACAAACTCTGCTGTTCATTCTGCCAGTTTCCTTCCTTAAAACTCTGGCACTGTGCTTTGCAGGCTGGGTACTATAATCTCTGTTATTCTTACCATCATCCATCAGGCTAAGAAAGATATTTACAGAGACAAATAATTTTTTAAAAATAGGATTGCAGAAAATAAGTACACTTTTAAATTTATGGGAAAGGGAAAAGGGATATTTCTTCAGTAAAATCACTGAATTCCTGTTACTTTCTTTCACAGTGCACAAGGGGAGCACTGTGCGAGGATATAAACGTGCCTAGAGCGTATTTCAAGACCAAAATATAAACACTGGTGGGAAAGGGCACTTTATGCAAATGTGTTTCCTGAGAGATGGCTTTCCCTCCCTGATGGTTCTAGTAAGACAGAATAATTTGGGAAAATAAGTGGAGTGCCCTGCCCTTTAGCTTTTTTCTCTTTTCATGTATATCCTCTTGCAAATACGATTATGACAAAATAAAAGGTTTATTTAGATGGGAGCTTCTTCTAAAATATTTTCAATGTATCACCATAGAAAATGTAGAGATAAAGCAGAGCTATAAATGACAACACTTATAGGAAGGGGAAACAGATGAACATGCCTTACTCTGTATTGCACTCGTTTTCCTTTTACAGCCCACCTGTCAGTCCTGTTATCATTGTCTAGAAAAGAATTTACAGTAAGTCTTTGCTTCAATCAGTTTCCATGGTAACTTGGTTCTGTTTTAAAACCTTTACATAAAGATGGCTTGGTTAAAATGATAATGAGCTGCAGTGCTTATCCATACCTGAACTACCTTTCCCATTGCTCAAAAATAATCAGATAGGGGTGTCACTCCATCTGCTCTAGTTCCTTTGGTATCTACAACACTTTCAGTAACCAAGTCAGATCAGCTTGCCATCTGGAAATCTCAGTTTTCAGAGATGTGGGGGGTTCAGGCTACTGGCTAGTGTTTGTACATGACATGCTGTGAAGCAGAGAAAATCATGTTGGGGTCTGGAGTCTTGAGTTCACTGGGGAAGGATCCCTGTGCATGTACAGTACCTACACTGGGGCTGAAAGCTCCAAGGACCATGGCATCTTCTAACATATGAACCAGAAAAGGCAGACAGCCTCCCTTGCAGAAAACACTTTTCTCAAAGGTATGAACAATAAATTCCCTTCAGACCACATCAAGGGAAAGAAAAGTTCAGGGAAAAAAAACAAATGAAAGTTTAATTGATTCTAAGAATATTGTGATAATACCCCATTGTTGTGGATATGTATGTTTTATCCAGCCTTTAGTTATCCCTTATCCTAGTTTTCAGGCTTATCTCTTGCACTCATAATTTCTGATATTCTGGCCCAGTTGGACTTTGTCTTTGACAGTCTTGGTTTTAATTCTGATTACTTTATATCAATTCTCATCTAGGAGAAAAATCAGCATTTTTTAATGTAACTTAATAACACAAGTTTCAATTACAGGGAACAAAGAACTTTTAATGTATATCTGATAGAGCTCTTCAGCAATTACTCTGAAAACTTGCTGCATTTCATAGAAGATGACACCTTCCATGTGCTATCAGAAATTCTTAAAATTCTGTACTAGATCTGCTCTTGTTGTATTGGGTAGCTTAATATTTATGTAAGAAATTTTTGTTCTATTAGAGGCACTGATAGAATTTATGAAGAAAGGTGTACACATCTGTATCTTCCAGGCAGGCATTTAAAAAGCTGCTGAATGTAGGTACAAAAAGCTGCTAAATGTAGGTATACACCAGTTAATTTATATTTGAGTTTTTCCAAAGACTCAGTAAAGATCTCATGTTTCACCATGGGACAACATATTATTTTTCCTTGGTAAGTGGTTGTCCAGCTAGTCTGTATTAAGCATCTTAAATAACAGAGTCAACTTGGTCTTCTACTGGTTCCTTTAGGTAATGTAATCTCCCTGTAATGTAGTTGCCCTTTAAAGGAGTCAGTGTCTTTGGCCCAAACCAAATAATATGGGTGTACTAGAAGTTTGATTTAGACCTGCATAATTCCCCCCCAAAACATTGAAAGAAAAAAAAAAAAACGTTTAAATGTATTTTTTCTAGCTCTTATTTTTAACTAACAGTTTCATTTACTCCTGATGTCCTAGCACTGTCCTGTAGTCATTAATTTCTGAGGGAAGGGCACTGTCAAATGAGGGTATCATAAATCTCCTGAATTCCTTTCATCAGTCATGGCAGTAACATCTTCACAGTACTCCTGTGTGTCAGTAAAGCATGACCTTCTCTGCCTGATCTGTGCAGGCTGTGCTTAATTGAACTGTGCTTTTCCAGTGAGCATTTTAACTTTCACTCTATGATTTTTTCAACAGCTGACATCCAAACAACTGGTCTCTGTTTGCTGGGTGAAAGAACAAACAACATCTGATGCTTTGTCAGTTGAAAAAAAGTAGTTATTATTTTTAGTACTTTTAATATCTTTTATCTCAACTGAACAATTAAATCTGCTTAAAATGTCCATGTTTTTAAATTTCTTTTATAATCCTTTGTATAAAAAAAAAAAGGGCTGATTCTGTGCCTCTTCACTTTTGTAGCATTAATGGATTCCATCCTGATGAAAAATCAGTGCTCTGGAAATACTGTACCTTGATATGAAAACTGAGCATACCAGTTGGCTGCCTGAGATGGGACATTCCTTGTTATACAAGGGCTTTAATACAGTTCTTACTTCATTTAATTAATCTGCTCATTACTGAGTAATGCAAAAGGCTATACTTTTGTTTGCCCTGGAATTTTTTCATATATACAGCAGATAAATTGCTAACTGCAAAACCATCTCAGTTATATTATTTGGTATTTCAGCCTCTGATTAAAAACTACTGTTAAATTTAGAGGGTCTTACTCCTTAATTTTTAGCTCATTATGCTGACTTGCTTTTTTAGAGAAGACTTTCCTTGATTAATTTTTATTTTGCAATGTATTTTATTATCTTATATTAATTATTACCAAGTATTTGAGACTACCAGTATCTATTACTAATTTGTCTGCTGGTAGGATTGTAAATAGTTAATCTTTGTGCTTTAATAATTATGTGATTTTTCCCCTTTTTCCCCCTACCCTCATGTGCTGCTCTATTTAGCTGGGTTTTTTTATTGTGTATACAATTAATAAGATTTTGATACCTATTTTCCCCCTCAGTGCTTTCTAAAGACACATATTTTGAAATCCAGTTATACTGTGATTAAAGCAAAACAAACCTGCTTGGATAAAATAATTACAGCTCAAATATTCATGCATCCATGAAACATCACATTACAAATCTCAGACACCTTTGCTGCTGAAGGCTGGATAATGTATGTATAAACAAGTATGTAAAATGAGAATTAGGAGGGTAAGAAGTTAACTGTATTTCCAGTTGCTGCTGGTATATACTTTTGAGCTGGATGAACTTTGCAATGGTAATATGAGCCTAAGTCTCTCTCTTTCCTGGTTCCTTTGGTCCTCTTGTGTCCTATGTGATGCCAAACTTCCACATTATGTCCTAAACTTATACTTTCAAGATATCTCTCCCTCTATTTCATTCTTCTTATGCAAAGTACCTCCTCTCCCTGGTTATATGTGAGAAATCATGTTTTGAAGTGTGTTACACAGGAAGAGATTAGCAGAGGAATACCATCGTGAATGGTACCGGAGGTGCAGAGAGAGTTTGGAGAGTGTGAGGACAGGGAAAGCAGTGCTTCATTTCTCCTCTCTGCTTGCTCCTTCTGTGAGCAGCACAGCCAAGACAGGAGTTTGAAAGCAAGTTTATAAGGATCACAAAGTTGTTTGCTGCCAAATTATCAAAGTAGAAGGGCCCATAGAACTGAATCAGACACTTTTCCCTTTGGCATTTGGTTTGTTTGAGTCAGAACTGCAGGATGTGAATAATCTCACACTTTTTCCTTCTGCTGTTCTCTTACCTCCAGTCTTCCTCCTGACAGAGGCACTAGCCTAAATGCTACTGGTCTTTATTGTTGTGAGTGGTAAACTATAATTATTTTATAATGGTGCAGGATAGGGCAGACCAAACAGTTGCAATGGACAGAAGAGTTAAAAGCTCAGACCAAACCTTTAGGCACGATTCAGAGACCACCAAACCCTGTTCTGGGGTCTTTGGAAGACCAAAAAATATTGTCAAGAAGTTTAGTTTAATTTAATTTAGTTTAATTTGACTTAATTAAGAGATTCTTGTCTCTAGAAGCTCTTAATGATGACTATCGACACATGGAATTATCGGATCAATTATTTGTCTTTTAACAGAACTGTTGTAAAAAACACACCAGTTCAGGTCACTAAAATTTTAAATGTTCCACCTTATTTGGAAGATAACTGGTTATCACAAACATAATGTTTTCATGTCCCCTAATAGCACTGAATAAGTAGATATATGTATAGTTCCAAACTGAGTTTGCTGTCTCAAGGTGACAAAGACATGGTTAACCATTAGGTCTGGAATGTAACAGAGTTAGGCGACTGAGTAGGACTCAGGGAAATTCAGATTCCTTTCATGGCTTCTAGGCTTTTCTCCCTCTTCTATAAAATGTAGACCATGAGTCCCAAAATCTGTGCACTGGTAAGAAATACATTCCAGACTCTGTGGTTCCCAGCTCTTATAAGGAAGAGAGTGCTGCAGTGTATATAAGTACCTAAACAGTCAAAAGAAAATTAATAATACCTAGTTTCTGGTCAACTATCATAATTTTGTCTTGATTTACTTCATGATTGGAATTTCCAACATAAAGATTTTCAATGACATTACATACATAAATCTAGTGTAATGTATTGTTCTTCCAAAATTTATACCAGGTCCCAGATGATTCCATTTCTAGAAAGAAATGCATGCTTCCCATATTACTTTTAGAAGTATTGTATAAACAATTATTTTCATCTGTGTACTGAGAATTTGGGGGTTGTGGGTTTATTCATAAAATCCAAATTAGCTTGCTTGATTTTCCTCTTCCTTTCCTTCTTTAAAAGTGTAATTTGAAGGAAGCACAAATCAGATCAAAGAAGTAATTTTGGGCTCTTGAGATTATATGGCAATTATATTTCCTCTTACAAAGGGAAAAGTATTAATCTTTTCTAAATTACAGATGTGAAAAGAGTCAACTATGGAGGTATATGTCTTAAGTTACAACAAAAGCAGGGTCAGTCAACAGAAGAGCATTGTCTGGGTCTGTCATTGTTCTTGAAAATCAGGCAAATACCAATCTCATATACAGAATATTATGAATTCCAGGGTTACACCTGCCATAGCTATGTGTCTGATTCACCATCTTTGAAGTCCAAAGTGCCTTATGGATGACTGAGCTTTTAAACTGGAAGTGAAGCTCAAAGGGAAATGGGTTTGATAATTTTTGCTAAGATGTCAGTTTAGTCAATCAGAGAATAGCCTAGAAAAATAGGACTAGGATGAAACAGAAAGATTTTTGCAAATCTGTCAATGTGTAAATGTGTGAGCTTCTCTAGTCACATGTATTTCTCCCCATCATCTCCAAAAACAAAAGTATAAAATCAAGACTTATTTAAGACAGTGTAGCCTGTAACATTTAAAGAAGCTCAGCTTTGAAAGGGAGAAAAAAAATCAAATAAATTCCTGTGAAGAATTAGGGTAAGACTCTCTAGAATTCAAAAACATGTGCTGAGGAGCTGAATGCTGATCTGAGTCTAGTAAAAATATAAAAAGAAAAAAATATCTATACAGGAAGTAACTGTCATTTGTATAAGTGATATTCTTTGTGCTGTTCAGGTGTTTTTCTGTCAGGATTGTTTTATGTTACTTCTCCTCTATCCTTTGAAAAGGACGATAAATCTCTAACACTGCCCTTAATACATACAAAATTCCCTATCTAGCATCTCTTTTATACTGTTAAAATGCCCAGTCCTTTATGGTTCATATTCATAACTTTCAATAGCTAAGTAAATTGTTTATGCATGACTTGCGTTTGGAAGACACTGTAGTTAGTGCTTAGTAGATCATAAGCCCTCTGAATCACTACCCAAACTTAATTGTTTTGATGGAGAACTTAATAGGCAAGCTTTTTTCTAGTAACTTTCTTTCAATAGTAGTATAATAGTGGGACTTGTTGAATTGTTATTAGGGTGGGGTTTTTTCATTATTTTTGGTTGATTTTGAGAAACAAAAGTTACCAGACAATGTTTTTGACTCAAGAAGCTTAGGCACTCATGAGAATTTGTTACCTTTGCTACTATAAAATTTACAAACACAGTCATTATCGAAGCCATGAAAATTAAGTAAAATCAACCATGCTAGACTTAAAAATACCTAAAATAATTTTTTAATAGATAGGCTCTTTTTAATTTCTAAATGATGGCTGTAATGTTCTCAGCAATGCAAAATTTATATCTTTAAATTTGGGGAGTGGGAGTTGAGAGAGAACAATGACGCATCCTACAAATACAATGCCAGAGCTCAGTATTTTTAAGGTCACTTCTCCTTGTTATGAATATCCCTGATGGCTGCTAAAATCAATTAGATTTAATATAGTCCCACTAAATTTCTGCTCCTCAGTACTACAGTAACACATTTTATTAACAGAATGAGAGGCAGTTTTGGAATTTTTAAAATCTAGAATTGAAAAGAAAGATAATGAAAACAAATGCTGCTCTTCTACACACATGGTCATGGATTGATTTATAGGGTTTTTCCTCTTAGGTTTGCTTTTCATTTCTATGAATATTACATTGGGAAATCATCTTTTAGATATTTTTTTCTGTGTGTGCATCAGATGCTCAGGTGGTGTAAGTTAGCTGCATTAACTTCAGTGATGGAGTAGAGATTTGTATCCCCATGGAATGGAGAGCACAGACGTGTTACATAGCATGGCATAAAACCTTTCTCATCTAGCAGAGATTATCTGCTTCATGAGAATTTCCAAGTACTTAGTATCTTGGACTAAGGACTAAAAAACTTGGTGGGAGATTTGCCACTGCCTTCTCTGGAGCTAATGGGAAATAGTCACGTAATTCAATTTTAAGCTCCTAGGTCAGATCAGATGATTACACAGAAATTTAGCAAAGGTAAAGTTGATTTTTTATGGTCCAAATCCCTATTTAACAAAAAAGAAAGAACTATATTCTGTTAAGCTCTTTTTTGAAATTCAAATTATGTTGATACCTTAGGGAAAAATGTCTGACTAGAGGCTAACAGGGTTTGCATGAGCTCTAGATGATTAACCTACTTTATATTGCTCTCACCACCCTGCATTGGTTAATCATTATCTTCAGCAGTGTCTTCAACAATTAGATATAACATAATTTATTTCTTTTCTATATTTAGAAAAACTTAAACTAATCTTATTTTTCCTTTATTTTCCATCATGCTTGGCATATGATGGAACACGTATAGTAGAATTAATGTAAGACAAACCCCCCAGTCTCTATCCTTGACTAGATTCAGATGAGTTAATTTTTACTGTCCCTCCAGGCCCAGTATCCATTACTGTTGAATCAGATACTATGAGTTTCTAACTGGGAATGAACAAATTTTAAAATTCAGTCAGGCATTTTCTCACTCAGAATCTGGTTTATCAGCTGTTTTGTTTTTGGTTTTTTTTCCCTGAAGTATTAGACAGCTGATGGTGAAGTCCGGTAAGAAGAAGCCAGTTGGTTGTTAGGGTAGGTTTGTGATACAGTTCTGAGTATGTGTGATGATTAGATGGTGTGTTTACACTCAGAAAACAACTTCACTAAAGTAGGGGGACTATTGGGTTGCCTGGGCTTTGTAATGGTGACTATAATATGGAGGTGAAAAAGAGTTTTTCAGGTTCATTTCCAGGCCTACCAGCTGCAACCCTGCAGCCACAACACAACTAGAAATATGTAATCTACCTACTCTTCCATTCCTCTTTTTCAGGGATATAAATTTTGGTGTTCAGCTTTTCAAGACAGTGTTTCAGAATGTTGCCAATTACTGGTGTTACAGTGATTTTTTTCAAATTACATGAGATTTTGCAATGGCCAGTTCTGCTCTGAATTTGCAATTCACAGAGGAATCTGACAAAGGGACTTTTATTGGATCAGTAGAAAATTTTCTTTCTGTATCCTCAGTATTTTTGTAAGAAAAATACACTAGCTGGTTCTTACAACACTACATGCTTGAACCATAATGTTGCATGCGATATTTTTAACTTTTCTGAAGACACTAAATTAATGAGAATTCAAAAGTATATTCTTTAACACATTTGCAAAAAGGCCATATGTAAGAAAGGAACATACAGCTGTGCTTATCAGTGTGCCTCATCACCTTTTTTTTTCTTTCTGGTAGAAAATTATGTCAGCTTCTTATTAAGTAGAAATGCATTTAGACATTGCTGAGGAAATCTTTTAGAGGAAAATAAATATAAGCAGTTCATGAAATTGTTGTATATAAACCAGACATTTGCAAAGAAATGTTATCTTTTCCCACAAGGAATGCCATCATAATACTAGAATATGTAATTTCTTTTGAGAGAAGGTACTTATCTATGCCTAGTGTCAGGGCAGTCAGCCTTTATGGCCTCAAATTAAGGAACCAATTATGCTGAAGGAAATACAATAGCTTGGAAAAAAACTAGGTTTTGACATATGTGCATTTCTAGGTTGGATAGTGGATCTGATTTTTATTCAACTATGTGCTGAATTCCACAAGAATACCTAATTCTTGTAATTCGTGGGGCTATCAGGCTAAAGAAAATAATTTTCTCTGGACTTCAGAAAATTACCTAATGGCATTGTCAAGGATAATCCCCAGGAAAAGTCAGTCTTTTTTCTTTTTATTTTTCCTGTACACCATCAAACAGAAGTATGTCTCACTAGAGATGGTT
This sequence comes from Leptocoma aspasia, assembly GCA_013399835.1. Classification (NCBI taxonomy): domain Eukaryota; kingdom Metazoa; phylum Chordata; class Aves; order Passeriformes; family Nectariniidae; genus Leptocoma; species Leptocoma aspasia. Next base: position 236,912 of record VXAX01006456.1, read on the forward strand.
ATTCAAAAACTTTTAGACTTACTGAAGACACATAAATCCTTGAAAACTTTTATGTGGCATTGGAAAAGTGCAGAAGACATTGTGTGACATCAACATGTCTTACAGAAAGAATAGGAGGAGCACTAGCTGGTAAAAGTGCTCAAGTGACTGAGAAAGAGACTTGTACCACCTGCTGCAGAAGGATGCAAATGAAAATCAAGAGCCTGTCTGATTCTCGGTTAGCAACTTCTTCACCTGACTCTGATGGTGGATTAAGCCTGAGCACGTACCTGTGATGCTCTCGTTGCAGACCGAAGGTGCCTCCTTAGCCCCTCAGAGTGTTGCTGCCCTGGGCTCAGCTGCCTGTGCCCTGCAGCAGTTTGTGATCTGAGCCATGCACAGGGGCCCGTCACACCTACCTGTGCTTGGGTATCTGCTTTGTTTACACTGCTTCTGTGTGGCCAGTGCTACAAGTACAAATGTCAACTGAATAACTAGGACATCTTTGTGATGGTAAAGACTGGCTGATTTTGGAGACCTTTTATTTATGAGAATCTCACCACAGTTAAGAAAAGAACCATATATTGTGAGCATTTAGTAAAAAAAAAAAAAAAGAGTCCAACATGCAAAATTGATGCATAATATTCTTTTAAAATACAGTTTCTTCAAGAAATTCAGTGCCACATTTTTAACATTTCCCAAGCCCATATGTTTCAGAAGCTAGGTATTTAAATATCTCTTTCCCAGAACTGTAATAATAGAGGATTTAATTAACAACATTTAGGAGTTTAAATTATTACCACAGAAACTGATATAGTGCACAAAGGAAAAGAGAGAATAGTTTGCCCCTCCAGCATATTCTCAGTGTATGTTATATAATTTATAGGAAGAAGAATTGCATAAATAAACTATGCTTTCCTGTTTGAAAATATATAAAGCTAGATTTATATCCAAATTAGGAAAGTGTTATCAAAATAGAATAAAAAATTTTCACCAGCAAGAATCCTACATGAATACTAAGCACATACTATATGTTCTGTGTGCAGGGAATTGGTATTTGAGAAGGTTCAAAGCTATGGGGTTTTAGAAAGAAACTGTGAGGAGCTGCTATAAATTCTTGAACATAAAAGGTTTTCTAATGTGCCATAATAAATACCTTATGAGCCCATGATTTTTTTTACTATTTCTACATAGACTACGTACTGAGATAAATTTCCTTATCCATCCATCCATCCATCCATCCATCCATCCATCCATCCATCCATCCATCCATCCATCCATCTATCCATCCATCCATCTTCATTTTACTTTGATTAGATTGCCTGCTAGGTCTCATTCATTTAGTACCGACTCAAGTCTTCTGCTTCCCACCCAATTCTTGGTGGGAACCCATGTTCCTTGGTGGTAGCATGTCACGTACTTGCTGGGCAGATCCTCTCCTGTTCCTGGACCATGCATGCTGGAGGCAGTGGATCTACATGGGACGAGTAGTTTTGCCTGCAGTTTATTGTACTGGAACAGAACAGAGGCACCAGCACTGCATTTAATGGGAATTTTTTTTTGCTGGCTGTTTGTTTGTGCCACCACCCTTTCAACTATGAATTCTCTCCATGCAGAGAGGTATTATTTTCTTGGTGTTACTAACTCCTCTGGTCAGATTTGCAAAACAAAGGAGATCACTGTCCTGGATTTGAGTATAGCCTTTTAAGCCATGCCAATACTGTTTTAAAATTACATGCTTACTATCTAACCATTAGATAATGTACGACTATCTACACACGAGCTATTTAATTTTATCCTGCCCATGACCTCTCGCGTCCGTGTACTTTGAATTGCAGCTAAAGTAATTTCATTCTTGACAGCTCAAACACTGACAGTGCATCTGCTGCAGAAATGAACTTTATGTGGGATAAGAACCTGTGTGGGAGCCCATAATGCAGGTGGTCACTTCACAGTGAACTTGCCTGAACTACTGCCTTTCCCTTGGTGAATTGATGCAAGCTGCAGCCTACTTTTAACTAGTAGACCTTTCACAACGAAACTCAAAATTTGAAAATCTACATGGTCATATTTCTTTTGTGCTTCAGATGCTATCATTACACAGGCATAGAAGGTACCTTGACTGGTAGTTGTCAGCTCTAAAATGCTGTAGTAATTCCTGTTGGAAGAATCCACATAATCCTGTGTATTTTTTTTTTTGTGTTTACAGTGTGTGATATAGCTCTCTCAGTAGTTTTGATTATTAACTTTAATTTGATTAAATTAAAACTAGAAAATTTTCAGCTCAATTCTTAGGTAGAAGAGACAATCCAGACAAGCATGCTCTAAAACTGGAAGTGGCCTCAATACAAACCTGTATTGGCAAAATGAGGTACTTTTAGCTAGGTAAGATGGTGTACCATAGTTGCAACTATGTTTATTTTAGTCCTCCTTGGTGAGGAGCAAACAATCAGAAATTCTCCCTTTTGTTGAGCAGAATTTAGTTTGTTTATCCCACTGCCAGAGTCTGTTGATCAGATCCAGGGGAAAGTACATGTTGACTTTTTTGACATTTCATTCCTTTCTATGAAACAAAGTTTCCATTACAACTGTAAGGAACTGAAAGTTCAGCAGTGAATGCAGAGTATGTTTTAGGGGTTCTGTAGGTATGAAACGTAAAAAAACAAAGGTTAGTAAATGCTAGTTGTAATTCAGCGGTTGGTACAGTGTGTGACCCAATACTCTAGGTGTGGTCTGTTAAGGCTAAGTTGTCTTTCAAGCCAGAGAAGTAAAAAAAAAAAATGTTAATAGGACATCCTGGATAGCTCTGAAAACTAAGTGTTGGCTTGGCCATGCCCTCGTGCTCTAATCATAAAGTATTTTTTCCACCATTTCAAGCCAAAATACAAGTTTTATAGGGTATTTTCAATCTCTTAGTGTTTTTCTTTTGAGTTTTATGACAATATAATATCAACATGGTGAAACTGAACTATGACATTTCCTGGAATGCTCTGACTGTATTAAAACTTGTCCTCTCTGAACTTGTGTCTGCACTAAGGATGACACAAGATTGCCAGAATCTGAGAACCGCCTAATACCTCTACCCAACACCATTTAATCTCTTGCAAATATTTGAGTATCATCATGTTACAACACAGAATTTAAACTTAAATGATCTGGGAAAGCTGCTGTGTACTCTTTTTTCCTTAAGTTCCCTTAAACAAATCTCAGCTGATGCATATCTTTTATGTTCTCCCAAGCACAGGTTTATCAGTGAATTTTTAAGATTTCACATCCTGTCCATAAAATTACTGCAGCAGCAAGGTAACAACAGTGTATACAGATTATTGACTTTTTGTTACTACAGATATTTAATTGGCTTGATAGAAAAAGATTTATAGACAGCTAGAAAAAGCAAAACAAGAATTTGATTTAATACATAATTCAAATGAACTTGCTATTGGACTGTTTCTGACATAGGTTTGAATTGAGAAAGAAATTTAAACATACATATTTGCTATATAGTACTAAATATTAAAACAGAGAGCATGCTATGGTATCATTCTTAATGTACTGCATAATGAGTGGAAGGGGTAATTAGCACTAGCTGTGACTTCAGATCATTGCTAGCCACAGCCATTACTGTCCAAAGCTGCATTTTAGGCTGAATGCTGACTATTCTGTCTGTGGAGAAACTTTCTGTTCCCTCTAATTAAACTGGTTAATGCAATTCATGAACTGTTTCTGGATCAGTGCTCTCCTTACTTTAATGGAAATCAATGAAAAATAAGTAGGCTTCTGCGGGAGGAAATAAAAGTACAAATTCAATCTCAGAAAAACAGCCCATGAAGATTTGTCAGAAGTAAAGCACATTGGTGACCTACAGCCTTTTCTGGGCTTAATGCACTGTGCTTGCCTTGGAAATGCTAAGGGCCAGATGGAACTATTTCATACTACTTCAAAATGAGTTACCAAATCCTGCTGCTAGTACATAGCCAAATAAGCCAGAGTTTTGAAATAAGTTATGAAAGCTTGGCACCAATGCACCACCAACCAGTGGTTCTGCAATAGGTTGCTGTGGAATGACCAAAACAAATCTCGGTAAAAGGGAAGCCAGAACACTTCTGTGACTGCAATTACAATAAAAAAGGCTGCAGCTTGCCCAGTGCAGCAAATCCACCATCTCTAGAAACCTCCTCTTCAGCAGGTTTTGCTACTTCAGCTTCTCTTGAAAACTGGAAGATATAACAGTCCCTACCAAGAACAGAAATGCAGCACTGAATTAGATTTTCCTAGCCCTTCTCCAGTTTCTTTCCTTTTGCCTGTGCAGAGGGAACTTTAAACTATTTTCTTCTGTGGCCTAGAGCATTCTTCCTTTAACAGAGAGAATAGCTCCCTGAACTAATCTGGAGAGACATCATTGGGTAATAGTACACGATGTGTTGCTCCTAGAAGAAACCAAGTGGGATTTTGGACAGTAAAGCAGAAATTGGGCTGCTTTTCTACTTTTAATAATGTACCTATTAAGATATAAGTGTCTTTCTTATTGGTGTCAGAGGGTGTGTAGGTCTTTTTAGAATATTATCGGAAGATGCAGTAAAGGTGGTTTCCAATTTCTAATATGTGATGTAATTTGGAGAAAAATATTAATAGGTTTTGGTATGAACCAACATTTTCATAACCTTGTAGTTGCTAAGATAAGACAACTTTGTTGTCTGGAAAGCTAGAAAAGCCCAAACTTTGTGACAGTGTTCCAAATCTGTATTGAAAAAAATCTGTCAAAATTCTGGTTTTAAAATTCTCCAAGGATCTTTCATATGCAGATTATCTCAGAAATCCGAGTATTTATATCTCATTTAATGCATGTATTTTGTGACTGTCTAGGATGTTAAATGATGATACTTAGGTTTCTATGGAGATTTAAGCATGTTATAGACCAGCAGCAAAAGCCCTTTGGTCCTGCAGGGGCAACAAGGTGGATGACAAAAGTCAGGTGTCAACTGCACGGGAATGATGCACATCATGTAAGGGGATGGCAGGGAAGATGACCAGGCCTCTATCTTTAGCTACAGAGCACAAGCAGAGGGCATCTTTAAAAAGCTGCTTATCATAATGTCTCAGATCCTTAATTTCATATTTCTTATTGGTGTCAGAGGGTGTGTAGGTCTGTGTGTAGGTCAAAATCCATTGCTGGTTTTGTCAGTTCCAGCTGTTTTCCCCTATTTCTCCTCTGTGTACTTTTTCTTGCCTCCTAAGCCTCAGTGAAATTCAAATGTTTAAAACCATTAATTGCAAAGGCATAATTTGTTTTCCATGATGTGAAATGAATTCTTCCAAACATGGACTGTCTAGATGAAAAAAGTCAAAATTATCTGTTAAAATGTTAAAAACAGTAAGTCAGCCTTAATATTGTACATGATAACACATTCTTTCTCAGTATTTTTGAAATTTTCATTTCTTCGTAACTCAACTATTTAATCCACTTGAGTTAGATCCTATCTCTTCTGTGTAGTAGTAGTATTTGTTGCCATCTAAGAAACCACTTAAAAGATGAAGGAACTACTGTTTAGTGTTGATTTAGTGTAGGGAATTAAGAAATTCCCATGAAAACCTTTTTTTTTAATTATGACGACAGGATGCATGTGAAATAATGACAAAAGGATTTCTTTCATGAGACTAAGACTTGCCTTGCATAAAGAACTGCACTGGAGTATGCCTAAAATGGATGTCTATGACTCTGTGTCTGCCAAAGTTTACCAGCAGTTCCTGGGAAGAGAAGTAAGATGCTTTCTGGAGTTTTTCTTAGCATGGATTTAACAGGTTAGTCAGAGTCTAGGTCAACAGTAATTATCTACTTTAGTTGTCACTTCCAAATGATCCTTTAAATATTTATATGTAAAACAATTAAACATGACAAATGCAAGCAAAATCCTGTGAAATAAAAAAAAAAAAAGTTACAGCTAGACTGCAGATTCCTTAACAGTGTGTAACTGATTTTCCCAAGTGAGACATTACTTTGTATAGCTTAAGATCAGACTCAAGATAGTTTCCTGAATATACTCGCTTTTGAGTGAAAAAAACCCCCAGAAACCCCAACTGAAAACCATGCAGAATATAGATCTCTGAACCCTTACTCATCTTTGCCCCTGTATTTGTCATCCTCCTACCAGAAATAATTACAGCCATCTCAAATTCTGCCTCTTAATCTGACTAAATAATTTCCATGTAGATTTCCCTTCCAGGGCTCTGTTTATGATCTTCAAAGCTACTTCATCTTAAGAAACCCTGTGTCTTTGATCTTTTGTTTCAGAATGTATCCTATCATTCCAGTGAAAGGAAATTAACATTTAGAGGACACCTTCAGGTAATTCAGAATCCTGAAACAATATAACCATAATTACTTAGAGAAATACAAAAACAAATACTTTATGTTTTACATATTTGCTAAAAACATGGATCTAGTTCTTATTAGGGGAAGATTTTACAAAGAGACGAGCCCTTTCTGAGATTTCACATATATCAATAAAGTAGGTGGTGTCATCTTTCTCTGCCAGCACACAGAGGTTGTAAATTTTGGAGATTCAGGAAAAAAATCAAGGACATTCTTGCAGATAATCTCAACCATGTCTTTTGTTTTGCATAATTGCACCTCTCTTTTTGTTCTAAGTGTAAGTCTGAACAAGACCTCTAAGGCTTAGAAAAAACCCAGTACGAGCAAGGGGAACATGCAGTGTGTCATCCCCATGGTGCCCCCTGCCTGTGTCTTTGCTCCCTGGATCCATAGTGTTGTAACCTACAAGGAAATTTCCTTCTATGACAACAGTTTTATGCCAAGAAAGACACAGAGAATAGTTGTGGTGGCAGCTTGCTTTACTCTAACAGCCAGGTATTTCCTTCTTTTACTAAGCACAGATGTGTTGTGTCTATTTGGGAAGAGAGAGTGAAGCACTAAATTGTGGGATTCAGTGTGGCCGTACCAGTGCAGTCTGCAGTAATAAGGTAACCAAAACACAAATATCTCCATTGCAGCTAATAAAATCTGACTGCTACTTCAAAATCTAGGAGCAAACAGAATCAGAGTATATGCCAAGTTGCTGCTTTGCCTCTCTATTTTTTACAAGAATTATATTGTCCTGCCCACTGAAACTCATTAAGGTACAAATTACAAGTTGAGAAGGAAAGTCATCCTTCATTGACCATTCATGCTATGTTGTTGAAAGTAGTTTTATTTATGATGTTTCACTGCTTTTTCAATCTACCATATATCAGACAATCTATCAGAAAGTTGTAATGAACTCATGATTTGATGCCATTAACAGCTGCACAAACAACGCAAGCTGTAGATCTTCACTTTGAAAATTTAATTTTATTTTCAAGCCACAGTTTATCTAGAGTTTAGATTTTAAGTCACCCTCCCAAAGGCTAATTCCTAGGGTACTTTCTAAAGTTAAAATATGAGACTTCTAAAATATTTTCAAACCTGATGCCTTGGTGATTTATACACAAATTATTCTGATTTAAGGAAGTACTAAAAAAAGGCTTTTGTTGATTCTTGGGGACTATAAAGTTCCAGCTGTCTCTAAATTCAGTTAACCAATATCGTATTATCTATATACGCATCCAAATAGAAATGGGAGGAATACCTGTTCTGTTCTCTCCTTTACTGCTGGACAGTACTAAAACCTATTCTATATTCATGCTAGCAAAGGCAAGGGGACTTGAAGTACTCTTTCGTAAATCATATTTATTTCTCCCTACCTTAACATTTGAGACACTATATTTTTATCAAAATCATTCATTTTGTTTCTATGATACACTGTAAACAAAGACTCAGTTTTAACCAGTAATTAAGTTTTTGTGTGAACTAAAAGCAAATGCTACAACTATTTTGAAAAATTCAAAGGATCGGAAAGGATGTCACTTCAAAATGTAGAAAGTAGTAGTGGAAAGTATTTGAGATAATATTGTAAATTGAAATGACCCTAATACAATAACTATTCATAGATAAATAATGATTATCCCCATAGTGCCTTATAGAATTTTAAAAATAGTTTATGCTTTCCAATGAGTAAACAGTAATTCTGTGAAAACCATGTGATGGTATTACTTTTTGTTCTCAACAGTCAGCCTTTTTTAATGCATACTTTTGAATAGGGAGTTCTAAGGATAATACTTTTTGAAATATTGTATGCACTTGCCAAAGAATCCATTTGAAAGCACTGCTCTTTGTGATTTTACACAGCCAGTAAGATATAGCACTTTAAACTCTTTCTGTCAAACACACCATTTGTCTCAGAGATTACACAGCACAACCTTTCTTTTTAAGCTTGTTAGTACTAAGTATCCTTCAACAGATTTGGGATGGTATTTAACCCTTTGCCTTTTACAATGAAACCACTCTCTGGAGAGGGAATTGCTTTGTCACAGATAATTCATAATAGATCCACATATTTAATTTTAAAATATGATAATTTATAGCACAGAATTACCAGTGCCATCAAATATTTCCCATAAGGATAACTATGATGTTTGAATTAAAGTACATATTTGCTAAAAACTCAAAAAAACTTATATTTGAAAGTAAAGAAAAGATTAATTATACAAAGCTATCTTTGTATCATGGTTCAATAAGAGGAATAATAAATTTCCTTTAGTGCAAATGAAAACCAAATGTGAAAGTACAGCTGTGAAGGACCATAATATTTGCTGTCCCTATATGAAAGAAGGGCAAACTGAGAATGACAGTTTCTACTGAGAGGTTGTCATGAGACTGGCCACAGGCTTGAGTCCATGGTAGTCTTTGCAGGTACCTCAGTCACCTCACTGTGGCTTTCTTCCTTCCCGTGGTAGCATAGTTTAAGATCTTTTCAAAGCCTTACTTCAGTATTCTGTCTTGAGAGACCACAATTCAGTATGCAGTTAATCTGATAAGGGTGCTGCTAAAGGAGCCTGCAAAACCACAAAACTAATAAGCAGTATACCAAGGAAGAGAATTAACTTCTTTCCCCCAACACATTTAGTAGACTAAATTCCACAGAAGAATCACACACATAGCCAATATTCTTATTCCCCATCTCATGTTGATAAATGAAGGAAAAAGTTAGGAGCTTGATCCAGTATAAGGTTGTCCTTTACAGCCTTACTTTTTCTTTTGCTCTCTATTCTCAAGTAGACAAAATACTGGCAACTAGAAATCAAATTTGAACTCTGAAATGTAACTTTATACTGAATCATATTAAAAATTTAAAGGTTGTAAGCAGGTCATTGTAATTTTGTTATCCAGGTACTTAATTCCTTACTCTTCACTCCTATGTATTTGGTGTAGCTCTCTTGCCTGCTTTTTTCACACAGTTTTCCCTTTTGTATCTCCAACTGCAATAGTGAGAGAATAACCATTGTATTTTGTTCAGAATGTATTTTTGGTGAGGTAATTCTGTTTTCCAAGATTTTTTGCATCTCAATGTGTTTTTCTGTTGGGAAAGAACCCATCGCTAGAGCAACTAGATGTCAAATAAAAACATTTCAGCTAAGAGGCCTTTTATTATTCTGAGTTCAAACTGTGTAGTGTTCTATTTTTTTTTGGACAGCAAGAATAACTAGTTGTTAATTGCATCCTTCTCTTTTGACTCATAATCCCTATTGTTTTTGAAAATTGTGGGCAAGCTAAATAGCAGAGAAGAGGAGAAATATTATAGGAAAAAAGCCATAAAAGGTTGTAGGGGAAAAGAAATGAAAAAAAAACCCCTAGAAAATGAGAGAAAGAATAAAGAAAAACTACAGGAAAATGTAGAATACTGCACTTTTCTTGAGACTTATACAGAAGTCTCTCAGACTGAGCATGATCCTCTCCCCTTTCATTCCCCTATCACACCTTCTGCAGAAGAGGTACTGAGAGCATACAGTTGTAGCACAGCTCCAGTCCTGCACCAGGATCCCACATGCCTGAGTCAGCAGTTTTCTTTGTGATCTGTCAACCAGACAATCTTTCAGCTTCCAGGCTGACAAGAGGCCTGTGCAACTTTGCAGCCACAGATACTCCTTCAAACATTGCCTTGCTAAGAAGCACAATCCTAATGATGTCAGCCCTCCTTTCTCACGTGACAAGGCAGTCACAGCACTTCTGATTCATAGGATTGAATGCCTGCATCCAACAGATACCCAATTCTGTTGTGAGAGCCAGTGCTGAAGTTCAGTGCATTGAAGGAAATTGAGAATTCAAACCTCCTGTAAGGTCACAAAATTCCCAAATAGTGATCATGCCTCACTGAATGTTTAGGGCAGGAGTTTCACAGGCACTGTTGGCTGAATGCCACTTCCATATGGGATCAGCCTCTTACTGCCTTCATTTGCAGGAGTAAGTATCTGATATTGAATATTTTGGGAAGCTCATCTGAAAAAAAATTCTTCATGCTCATTCTGATATCTGAAGTGAAATGCAGGCAGCATTGGCATACTTGTAAAGATGACTGTGATGGCTGAACTGCAGAGCATTTCACATCCTGGTAATCAGACTCCAAATGCATTGAGAGAACAGCTAGGCAGCTAACAGGTTTGGGGGTTTTTGAATCTTGCTTATCTCTGCCCCATTCCTAGCTGGACATATGGCAACCAGGTTGTCAGTCTCGGCAGATTCAACAAGGACTTCTCTTGCAGGGAAACCCTACCCTCATGTGCATTAGAATTAATTCCTCCAGCTCCAGGTTTTCGGCATGCTGGTAGAGTGTGCTGGGTCCTTCAGTTTACAAACAGCATACTGCTCTCAGATTACTGCCTTCTGAAGAACACAAAAATCACTAGGGAGAAAAGGAAAACATTGGTGTGTTTGGGTTTTCACAGACACACGTCTGGTAATTCCCATAGATTTGGGGGGATTTTTAAAATTACAAAATACAGTAATTTCAATGTTCTGCAAATGACTGTGGGAGACATGTTATAGAAACTTTATGCAGTATGCTGGAAACTTTATGCAGTATGAACAAAGGCTGAGGTTTTTCTTCTGTAGTGAAGTCAAAGGTGTTGGTATATTTCGAATCTTTCTACAGATTCTATGCAAAATTTGTCTTCTGCCATTACACCAGTGTGATATTTGGCTCTCTGTTTTCCTTATATCTTTAGTTGTACATGTAGTGCTCGTATTACTGCCTCTTTCTTTTGTCTTTCTTACTTATTTTCTCTCTTATGATTCATGTTGCACAGTATTCTGGTAGAGATAGGAATTTCCATTTGTTCTGTCATGTGAAGCCTGACTGTATTATATTTCTTTGTTCAGTCCTCCCACTGAATCATTCCCAAATTGCAGAAACAGTGGGTTTCATATGTATTCAGCTATCTTCTTGTCTAAAGTATCAATACAAATGCATTGTATTTAGTTGTTAAAGCCAGTAATTAACTCTAGTTTAAACTGCAACTTAACACATTTAACACTAAGCTAAATTTTAAATGAAGAGTTTTTGAGATCCAATATAGAAAACAAAGTGTTCTGAAATTTGTCATGGAATGAATCCTTATCCCTTCTGAAATCAGTTGGGTTTAATTAAAGCATTTTCTATCAATAAATCCAAAAGGATTTTGACCTATTTTTTTATTTACAAATTTATTTCAAAAAAAGCTGTTTCAAAACACAGAATGCACAGCATTTTGTTTGGCTTTTTTAAAAATGTCAAATTAGGGCATATTCCTAGCTGAAGTAGTTAAATCATAAACTCTAATTTCAAGAGGCATCACTTTGTTTTTATAAACCATATTTTGCAATTATTTATTGTTTTACAGATTATGATGAACATGTATTTTCTTCCTGAAAAAAGCATTTTGACAGAATGCTTTAATCAGCTCTGTGGAGAATCCAAATAATTAAGATGTTGCTTAACACACCCCTAAGCTAGACCAGCACTCACAGGCCCATAGTCCATATCAAGAGGACAGAAAACATCCTCACTGACACAAGGACAATTTCTCTACCATTCACTTTTATATTTCTCTGGCATGCACTCTGCAAAGTAACTGTGCCAAAAAGCAACATCAGAAGTATTTTTTAGAGTTGCACTGTCAAAGAGATGACAGGCTGTGTCCCAGCCTTCTAACCAGGTCATCTTTATGGCTGATGTTTTTCAGTTTTATATTGTAAATAACAAGACTTTATCATAATTGAATAAATTAAAGTTATTGGGTACTTTTGGAACAGTTATAAATCCTGTAAGAGTTGTGTGTACTTTTGATGCTTGTTTCAAGTACTGAATTAGCAGAAGGGTTGTGTTTCACCACTGGGCTTGCACTTTCTAGGAAACTTTACCATAGCAAGAAACCTCACCATACTCTTAATGTTCTGGTGTTGTTATTTACTGAGCAATATTGTAAACTGTAAGAGTTGAGCATGTGTGTCTTTACAAGGCTGTGTCATGGCTTCACCAAGGCAATGAAGAATTGAACTGTATTCTCAGCTACCTCTTCAAAATGTGACATTTGCTTTAACACAGCTTAGTTTGGCTAAGGAGAAAACCAACTCATCCATAGTGTATCAGGAAGCTCTACACAACTGTCATGATGCCAGCAGAGATACTTACTTGCATCTGCCTAGACATTTTCTGTCTCTATAGTGATAGTTCAAATGTAGTTTGAATCAAATAATTACAGCACACTGCTGTGATTAGTGCCTTGAAACAGTTTTGATATGAAGACAGAATAAGCCACCTATTAGAATTTACTCTTCCCTTAAAAAATGTTAAGTATTTTCATGTTGGACTAATTGGCAAGTGAGGACTTGTGTTTCCATGAACAGCTGCACCCTCTACAGCCTCCCATCACAGAATCATTAAAAAAAGATAATAATTGTGTTCCAAGTAAGAGCTCATGGTATTTTAAACACTGCACAGCATGTTTTCAAGTTTTCTCTTTCATCCAGTCCACCACATTTTTGATATATTATTTACTGAGAAAATTCTTATTTCAGTAATGTTGGAATTCAGAGTATGTTTTCTCCCCTGTTCTTGCTGCTGCAGCATCATAATAAAAGATGGACTCAAGTTTTTAAGGGAGTTGAACTGAAATAGTGTTCTAAGACATAAGCTCTGCACAAGGAGCAAACAGTCTCCTGTAAACATCAGGATTCTGCTACTGCTTCAGATTATGTCTCTCATCTCTGAGAGTTCAGGCTATGGGAAAACTGGAAGTTTGTGTGTCTCAGCCAAGATTTGCAAGTTTTCTAAATATTAATAGCATTACTTTCCCTTTTTTTTTTTTTTTTTGGTTGTGCTANAGAATCCAAATAATTAAGATGTTGCTTAACACACCCCTAAGCTAGACCAGCACTCACAGGCCCATAGTCCATATCAAGAGGACAGAAAACATCCTCACTGACACAAGGACAATTTCTCTACCATTCACTTTTATATTTCTCTGGCATGCACTCTGCAAAGTAACTGTGCCAAAAAGCAACATCAGAAGTATTTTTTAGAGTTGCACTGTCAAAGAGATGACAGGCTGTGTCCCAGCCTTCTAACCAGGTCATCTTTATGGCTGCTCACACCAGGCTGCCTGCTGCTAGAAGCTGTTTTTCTGAAGTTGTCTCCAGGAAACAAAAAATCAGAACAAGATTTCTTTTTCCTAATTAATGATTTTTTTTTTTTAAATGGAGGCTGCTGAATTACATCCAAATAGATACAGTTTTTTATATATCATATATTTATATATCTATAATATATTTTATATTTATAATATATTTTTATATTTGGTATA